>VDFB02244824.1:17782-116960 GCA_007258455.2 Sequoia sempervirens | reverse complement strand
AAGAAAAGAAAAAGAGAAGAAAAGAAAAGTTCTGAAGCCCCTCCATGGGACCGCAGATTTAGACTCTAATTTGGGGTTCGAAAACATAAGCATATCCATCCATAAAAGAGCGGACCACCATAATGGGGTTTCGTGCTTTTGTGTTGATGAACCAGAAGAAGCAGAAGCGTAATAAGCAGCGCCAGAAACTGGGTTTCGCTACCTAGGGCCTCCTTGCTAGCGGCGGGCGGACTTCTTGCCGGATGCAGAGGAAGCCGCTACAAATCTACCGGGCCACTGTTGCTGAAGGCGGCTTTGAACTGCTGCTAGCTGAGAAAAACACCATCATCGTTCAATTTGTACAGAACTCCATTGATCAATCTGAAACTAATAGCTAGGAGTCTCAATCTACTTCTTTGCCCAGTATTGAAGTCATAAAGGACACCTTCCTTCTAGATATCTGATTATTTGCAAGGTCCAGTTCTTAGGTTCGTGGTGATCTCTTCCAATTTTAATTTCTAGCAATTGCCAGAAAAAGCTAGAGGACTATACAAACAAATTGTTGGCTTATATGTTTCATGCACTAGGAAGGACACGCTCTGGGGCAGGTAGGGCGGGCGGAGATGCAAGACACAAACTAAACTAAAATTCACATTGCCTCCTCAGATCACCTACCAACAGAACCAGCGCTCTTACAATTTTGCCCTTTCTCTTTTTGCTTTGCTAAAATGTATGATTTTCCTCTTTAAATTTGATCTGCACTGTAAGATTGTTCAAACTATAAACAATCACATAACAGCAAGCAAAATGCATGGCAATTAAATATTTGGTCAAAATTTTAGAAACAAATCAAACATTACAAACCCTGTTCGATCAAACACTACCTGTTTCTAATTGACTGGCAAAGGTAGGGATTAATGAACTGAGCGAGTGAATCAAGAAACCTGCACAACGGCAGGAACTAATAATGACAAATCATTAAGCATGCAGACCCCGTGTACACCATGAAATATGAAATATAGAGCAAAACATCATTTATTTGGGAAACTTAGACCAAAAATCAAGGGTTCTATGAGCATACGGGCTCCCTTCGACTCGTCCAAGTATTGGGTAGGAGAAAGATTCAAATAAATTAATCAGTACATTAAAACCCAAAACCAGGGATTCATTAAGCATATAAGCCCTCTTCAAATCATGGAAGTATTGAATGGAAGGAAAGATTTTAATAAATTAAAGCAATAATTCGAAGTAAATTTTGAACTGCTGTAA
Source organism: Sequoia sempervirens (assembly GCA_007258455.2). Classification (NCBI taxonomy): domain Eukaryota; kingdom Viridiplantae; phylum Streptophyta; class Pinopsida; order Cupressales; family Cupressaceae; genus Sequoia; species Sequoia sempervirens. The sequence continues at coordinate 115,712 of VDFB02244824.1, read as the reverse complement.
TTCTCAACTTGAACTTTATTGTTTAATTGGGGGTAAACAACAAACACCAAATAAATTAATAATTCAGTCAATCATTTAATCGGATACAATATGTGAAAGCATATCACTTTTATTATCCCACAGATTTATTCAAATAGTTATACAGTCATCCAATGCTAATGGAATTCAATCTTTTATTGTGGAGTAAATTTAGAACTGATTTCTTTCACTTCTTCTTTGCTGATCTGAAAAGTCTTAGCCAAAACCTCCTCTGAAATTGCAGGACTAGACCCAAAAAGTGTTAAAGGAAGAATCTGAGCTCCAGGCAACTGACTGTTATAAGCAGTGATTGCCACAGCCTTGGAAGACCCTATATTCTGCTGAAAATGGACTAACCCCCTTGGTATCACAAACACATCTCCCTTCTTCATTTTCTGAGAGTATAAGACATTGTTGGTGCTGACAAAGGCAGCAAGAATGGTGCCCTTCATTAAGTATACAATCTCTGTTGCACGAGGGTGAGTATGAGGTGGGTTTATGCCACCAGGGGCTAGGTCTACTCTGTTCATTGAGATGCCTAAAGTGTTTAGCCCTGGAAAGCTCTCCACATTTCCTGATGTAACCTTACCGCTAAATGTGTTATTGGTTAAGCCAGGATTACGCAGCCCTTTGAACAAGAAATCTGAGGATTTTACTGTCTTGGGATCCTTGCATACAAATCCATTCACCTTAACTGCCCCTGCAATACATCCAATTCTAAATGAATCAGTCGAGAGGGTTGGCAAGTTGAAGATTTTATTAAAACAACATCAAATCTAGTAACATATGATAACTAGCAATAGCACCTTTTGATGCAAATGAATAGTTGATTGCCTTTATTTAAAGAATAGCATGTGATTATCTGATATTTAGAATTAACATGATAAGTGATTTGCTAATTTTTTTATTAAATATCACATACAACTTTTGTAAGAAAACCTCTTAATTGTGACATCTAAATCTCTCAATAAATCTTCTAATACTTAGAACTTAAAAATATAATGTTTCAATTTAAAAAAATAAATAAATAAATATATGATTATAATCTACATATAAAAACTTTAATACATAATTAAAATAAAATACCAACTTATAACACATTTTAATATTGCTAGATGTAGTTTTGTCAAAGCTCCAAGCAAATGGGTCCACACTCTTCCCAACTACTTTCATGCCCTCATACACAACACTTATTGTAGGCAACAGTTCAAAGGATTGAACCATGGCTGCTGTATTTTTTTCAAATTTAACTGCCTCAGCTGACCAGGCAGAGGGAGTCGCAAAAAAGTCAAGACATAAAGAAAAATTCAATATTTCAGCAGCCAGCAGGGTTTTCCCACAACCCAAGCAAAGAAAAAATTTAATCACAGGTGTTTTAAGAGCATTAACAAAATGAATGTTTATGTTCAAAAGACAAGGCTTTAGTGTTTTCAGAATATTATTCAAATTTGAATCCCAAAGATTCGAATAATACGGCCTCTAAAGTACAGACATATTTTGTGAATCATTTTCCAATTATCCCTTCATAAAATATTATATTCTATTTTATTCCTCAGGTTTAGAGTTTTTTATGGAAAATCAGCACAGCTCATGTTTGAAGGGCTCATCTCAGTCTCCCTGAATAAGAATGTTTTGCTTCTGAGTGGATAGTTCATGCTCTCTACAATAGAATTTCAATTTTGGGCATGTAGCTATGGAGTTACAAGGAGTTTTCATTTTCTTATGCTGTATATCATCATCCGGATTCTTTTCTTCCATTTTTCACCCTAAGATTCAATTGGGTTTAGCTGGGTTTTTTTTCAATTGGAAGCTTCCTATCATCTACAAGTTCATTTTTCATCTGATATAGGAGTAAGAACCTATGTTGATACTTCTTAGGTTGAGAATCAAAGAATGGTAGATATCCATTCTGTGATATTGCTATCAGGATTCAATCGTGTAGTTTTACGGGTCAATGAGTTTGACTCGTAAAACTACACGGTTGAATCCTGATAGCAATATCACAATTTGACACTGTGAAAAATACCTCCTACTTATTGATATCCATTCTGCTAAAATCACCCAAAAGACTGAAGGATCCTAATCATTTTTATTAAAAAATCCAAGCAAAAACAGTATCTATATAATTTAAGGAAAAAGGTTTTTTCGTAAACAGTATGAAACTCTGATAAATAAATAAAAAAAGCAGAGATGCCCTGCACACATGTAATAAAATCATGAAGGTTTCAAGGTTACCTTCAGATTTATCCGCAACGCAGAAGTCTTGCAGAAGGTCTGGATCTGATGCACTAACCATAACAGTTACAAGAGATAGCCATAAGAGGCAATTTATGACAGGTTTCTGTGTCTTTGAATTCATCCTTCTGACAATAAAATGAATACTATTCTATGTGTCGATTACGAAAGAAGATATCAAAGAGCTGTGAAATAATCTCCCAAGATTCATTGCTTTTGTAGAGGGCGCTGATGAACAAACTTAAGTCAAGTCTGGCATAAAAACCAAAAGATGTTTGCATCTCTGAATAGAATTCAGTGTGAAAGAAAGACCGAGTCATAAGTCATTTATTATAAGTCTTCTGGCTGTGTAGAAAGTCTCAAAGAGTTGGTATAACAGGCCATCGTCGAAACCAAATGAAAGATAAGGAATTGTCTAAAGTGGCAAAAATTTCCTTCAAATTTATTTTGATGTCTTCTGTCTACGTCACGTAGCACTCACGTTGTGGCTCTGGAGAGGATATTTTCGTTCCCTGGTGGTTTCTCGGCATCTCTCGTTCACGTATTTATTTCTATCACAATCTTTTTGTTTTATTACAGTACTTTTACTTGACGAGAACCGCGTGATGACAAGTTTGTGTCTTGTGGTTTTCTATTTTTTAATTATTTTATGCATTTATTGTGGAGAGATTGTTTGCGACTTTGATTGGGGTGACAATCTATGATGGTAGCATAGAATTGTCAACCTCTAACAAAGATAAAAAAGATCAAGAATCCTGGTACGGATAGGTAACTATAATGGTTATATTTAATGATTTTTTTGTCTTCAAATCGAATTAAATTAAGTTTGTAGGAAGATTATATTATGTGAAAGAGGAGATTGTCAAATATCATGTAGAATTAAAGTCAAATATATATATCTAGTTTATTAATTTCATCGATATTAGGTGAGATTGTTTGAGTTTGAGTTTTTAAGAGACATGTGCGTTGAACCTTCTTCTCATAATCTTAATTACCATATTAGTAAGTTCTAATGGTAAAATATATTTACAACTAATGGTGAATTCCTCATCCTTTAAGAATGATTTATACACAATATTAGAAGTAATTAAATACATTAGATTTACAAAGTTGATGACACCTTAATCCTAACAACATTGAGAGGAGCCCACAATTTAATTTAAAAAAGGATGAGCAATTCCTTGCATTGCAATAGTTGTTCGTAGTGGTTCTCTTAATCTCTATCTTAAACTCCTCTCTTACCTAGTCTCTTCATGGTTGGGAAGGAAAGCACTTCCAACCATGAAGAGACTAGGTAAGAGAGGAGTTTAAGATAGAGATTAAGAAAACCACTACGAACAACTATTGCAATGCAAAGAATTGCTTATGCTTTTCTAAATTAAATTGTGGGCTCCTCTCAATTAATTCTCATCGAGAGTGTAATTACTTACTAGTATGGTAATTAATTCTCATCGAGAGTGTAATGCCCCTCTTGTTAATGTGAGATCAGTGTTTCAGTTCCACCATTTCCTTCTGATTTTTGTGGTGATTGTACTATGGTGTTGAATGGTGTGTATGAACTATTGGATGTTCAAGATGAGGTGAACCTCAACATGTCAGTTGATGGCATTTTGTATGTTTATATGCTCGTTTTATCATTATGCTTTAGTTCAATGATGTGCATATATATGTTGTGAATAATGTGGCCTTGATTATTGATGTTCGAAAGAAATGATTTATATGATACTTGTATGGATGTAATTTAATGCTTTATGTTAGTGAACCCTATTGGGTGATTATGTTGTGCTTCAGCTATATATACATTGAGTAGGTACGCTTGATGTGCATTGAGTGGTTATAGGTACAAGGTTATTTCTCCACCTGGCTACACAAGTCCGAGTTATTACCAATGGTGGTTAATTCAAAGATGTCACACTAAGCCTCTCTATCTATTCCTCAATCGTACTTGAATCAAGTATAATATGTGTCATGTTTGATCTTGTGTGAACTCATATCTAAGTTAGGAGTTATTCCAAAATCCCTATGTGTTGTGAAATGCTAGTGTATGCTTGATTTAAATAATAAATCCTAATTTCATATTTTTTCGTAAAAATATTTAATGAGTTGTATATTGCTATCTAATCATATTTTAATCATGAAATCAAATTAATGCAAAATATTTGAATGATAGTTTAAATTTCCCTTTTTTATCATAAAAAATGTTTTGAGTTAAATTGTTTCTATGTCTAAGGGTTATTTATATTTAAAAAATAGGAAAATATAGTTAATTAATTTTGGAAAAACCCAAGGGTAGGAATGTGTATTTATATTGGATCTAATTGTATTGTTAAATAATTGCAAATAATTGAAGGTAAATTGTTATATTGGATCCCTGGCCTTGTCTTGTGGAGGTGCGATTGCTTCTAAGGATAGATTTGTGAATGGTTGGTCCCTTGTCTTGGGGCCTTTTCTACTTAATGGCCTATGGATGCTTGTGGAATCTATTCTTCCATGGGTGCCTTTTGGGGTATGCGGAGTGGGTTGTCTCATTCTTTTTTGTTGATGGAGATTTATCCTTCTTTTGTCTATCCCTTGCCTCATTTATGGTCTTCTTTGAACCAGACTACTTGTTTGACCTTGCTTGTGTTGGGTCAGGAGCTGGTCTAGATGTGTTCTTGGTAGTGGATTTTGTGGATGATTCTTGACCTGGTGTTGGCCTCACGTGTTTATCTCTTCCTGAGTGTTGGGGGGTGTCTTTTCCTTGGTCCTTGCATCTATTTTCTTTGTGGTTGGTTTGTTGACTTTGGGAATATCGATTTGTCTTACCTTGGGATTTTTTTTCTGTTGAGAGATTCTCCTCTCTGGTGCAATCTTTAGTTATGTCTTTATCTTTTGTAGGCTGGTTGAGCCCCTATTCTACCCTGAAGACCCTCTCTCTTGTTCTCCAAATCCTTGTTGGGGACATTGGTTTAGTCGTGGTTTGTGGTTATTTGGTGTTCCACTTCTCTTTGTTGCAATTGGATCTATTTTCCTTATGCTCATGCATTTTGAAGCACCACTCTCTTTATTTTGTTTTCTTTGATGTTTCTATTGGGAATCTAGTTTTAGTCTCAGGTTTGGCCTTTTTGCCGAACTACCCTAGATGGCAAAGGTGGTTTTGGCTCCTATAGGAGTTGTCCCTGAAGTTTGTTTGATTATGATGTCTTTTGATGGTTTAATTTTTTAATTTTTGGTTGGGGTGTTGTTGATATTTAAGGGTGTTGTGGAATTCCTGGTTTCACACATTTGGCTTTTGTTGGGGCTTCATTCTAAGTTCATTTTGAAGGCCCAAAAGTTGTTGGGGGTGTGCTTTCTCTTTGGAGGTTGCTACTATTCATGAGTTTTTGCTAGCTATGTTACTCTAAACTGCATTCTTCATGTACCTAATGCCCGTGGTGCCAAGGGATGAGGTGTTTTTTCTTTCTACCATAGTGTCGACTTCCTGTTGGGTTCTACAATTGGGGTCTTCTATGGAGGTGGAGACTACTCCTACTAAGGTGGAGCCCTCTCCTATTGAGGTGGAGATGGATATTGTACGCTAGTTCTTTTTGAGGTGGAGCCTGAACATGTAGGAAAATGGTGGCTCTTGTAGTTTTGATTCTCATCTCATCCTCTCCTATAGAGGGAGGCTCTCTCTTATTGAGGTAGAGTTTGAGTTGGTATGTTGGGTGGAGTGGTGTTTTAGGTTGGCTTTTGATCCTTACTCCTTTATTTTGGTGGGGAGTTCGTATGTGTTGGACCTACAAATATACACGGGTTGGTGTTTTAAAGGAATTTTTTGGGAGGTGTTGCTTCATGGATGCCCTAAAGTTTGGGTTGTCTTAACCACCCTTGGGGTGGTCGTTGTTAAGATTTTTTATTTTTTTAGCCCAATGGATGGCTTGTTGGCTTGTTATGATGGATGTGCTCTTTGTTTTGGTTATGTTTTATTGACACTGAGTGGGTGGTTTGTTGTAGTATGGCGATTATTTTTCCCACCCTTGGGGTGGATACTGATAAAGGTGGTTGTGTTTGCAACTTGATGGGGGGTGTACCGGCCTACTTTGTAGGCCACGAGTCTTTTTTTGAAGGTTGACTAGGTTTTGGACCCATTTAAACCTGATTGTAATGGTTTGATGTTTGTTTATTATTCCCACCCTTGGGGTGGTTACTATTGATGAGCCTATTTTATGGTTTAATTTTGGTAGAATTTATGATTTATTTGTTAAAATTGTCATGAAACTTGATGTTTGAATGTTGATATTTCCTCAAAACCATAAACATTAGGCCTAATTTTATCTCCACAAATCTTTAATGACATTGACATGTTATATAGACTATTTGTGTTAATTCTACATGTGGATTAATGAATATTCTTTAAGATAGTTATAAATATGTGATTATTATGCGTACTAATATTGCCATGCAGATATGATTCGAGGCCACTAGATTGAGAAGATTTCACTAGTTGGTCATTCACCATAATAGCTAACAAAGTGGTCATGCAAAGTTCAATGAAGGGAATCATTCAAAGAGGTCAACAACGGGAGATTCTTCATGCAAATCAAGTTGTAACCACCTTGTAAATTATCTTTATTGATGTTGAGTGAATATAGGTGTTACAATTGTGCTAAATCTATGTTGAGGCAAGCACATTTGACCAGATTACATACACGCATAACCACCTCTCCACTTTCTTTACTTTCCCTAAAGTGGCGTCCTCCCAGTTCGTGGAGTTGACCACCTTGCTTAGTTAGTCGCTTCTTTTCCTATAAATAAGAGTTGGATGCTCCTTCTCAAGAGGTTGCACGATCTAATGATGTACTTGCATTCTTAGTTTCAACAATACAATTACACTACTCTATTGTACTCATGTTTTCCAATGAATGAATAAGATGAAGTTATAAGTCTATGCATCTAAGTTTACATTAGTGTTAGAGGATACTCATCCAAGGGGGCCCACTTAGTGAGCATTTCGTCTTTAGTTTAGTTTAACTTAGTTATTACTTTTTGTTTAGTAATTAGTTAAGAATCTGGCACTAACAATTCCTGCAGCCACTAGAATTTCATTATGTGACTATTCCTATAGCCAAAGTAGATAGAGTAGTTTCTTATTTGTTTGCTTAGATTCTCATTCATGTCATGCATTTCATCTTAGTATAGTTGTTGGTTGATATTCAATACTTATGTTATTTCTTTCTAACCAATTTACCTTTAGCATTATGTTTTTCTTAGTTGTAGAATGAATATGGCTACTTGGGATCCTTAGTGCACATATTGTGCTAACCCATTTCAAGTTCACATCCCTAGGTTGACAAGTTAAATGCACCTTCATGATGATTGAATGGCTATTCATTTTATATGTCCAATCTCTGAATCATAGTTGTAAGAGCTTAGTTGTTAAATCATTGTAGGAGGCCAACATTTTTGGCAATGTTGTCGAGGATGGTGTCAAACTAGGGAGTTCTTTGGAGTTATTAATAGTTTTTCTTGTTGTAGTATTTTTGAAAGTCTATTCTTAGTATACCCCTCATTTAGGAAGTAATGACCCCCCTTATTCTTTACCAATTCTTTGTGTGAGCTAGCTAATAGTGAGTTGATACTGCATGCATAGAGGAAGGAGAAGAGATGCTTATGGTAGATTTCTTCCTAACAATCCTAATCCATTCCAGCTAGTTGAATATCAGATCCACGCCCATTTTTCGATGTATTTCCTGATTTGAATAGCTCTGAAGTTTCCTCTGAAGACCAAACCTAGCTTGAGAATCCCTTTGCTTTGGAACTACATCAACTAGGCATGGGTGATGTAAATAGAAACAAACCTAACCAATCGGCTTTTCCTTTCCCCGTTGCTTATCAGAATGAAGTAGACAACCTCAAAAATATCCCTACTTCAGTCCTTCCCAAGTTTTATTAACTTGTCATAGAGGATCTTGATGCCTTCTTGTTTGATTTTGACATACTTTGCAGGAGTTATGAGTATACCACTGATGCCCATAGGCTTAAGCTATTTCCTACCACTCTGAAAGAAGCTACATTAAGATGGTTCATGAGCCTAGGTAGAGAAACTGTGGAGACATGGGATGACATGAAGACAAAATTTCTTAAGAAATACAAGGAGTATTGTAGGGGTAGTGACATGAGAGGACGTGACATTTTTAGGATGCAGCAAAAGGAAGATGAGAGCCTAGAGGATTACATTGCAAGGTTTTTCTTTTTCTTACAAAAATCTCCACACCGTACACTTAATGAAGACTCACAAAAGTTGCTTTTCCTGAGAGGAATTAATGGCAGTTGCACTGATGCCTTGGACCTAATGGGAGGAGATATCTCCCAAGTTCCTTGAGAGGATATCAAGAAGATATGCCATAACTACTCTAGGGAAGCTTCAAAGAAAGGAAGAGCTTACCAATCTTCCATGGGTAAGTCATCTACTAGTGGAGTCTCAAGAATGAAGATTACTCATTTGCTGGTAGACTTCAAGCAAGACATTATAAACAATCTAGCCACTGGATTGAATGCACTTTAGGCCAAGAAGAAACAAGAGGAGGAAAAGGCAACATTGGCAGAGTATTGCCCCCATTGCAGATAAAAGGACTACAGATGCAAAATGGTAGCTAATGTTGAAAGTAAGAAGATTGCACCCAAGTTCAATCCAATTCAAATTGAACAAGATCAAGTCTACTATGTTGCACAAAGGAGGCCTTGGGCTCCAAGACAAGGTATGCCACCACATCCACTCTCTTTTGTTGGGCCATATTTCAATTCTTATTCATCTAGTAACCAATGGCAGCCCCCATATCCATCCAACTATGGAGGATATCTACGACAACCTTGTATAGTATATGTTAAGAAAAGAAAGAGTTTTTTTTTGTATTGAGGAAATGCATTACAAAGAAGAAAGAGTAGTTAAAAAATTGCAATAAGAAACTATACCCAAAGACGAAACATTACACCATAGAGAGTTGTACAAACAACCACAACTCGAAAAAACAAGACAAATATGCACAACATCAACTTAAACCATTCTAGTAAGCTAGAATAATACAACAAAGACAAAATACATGAGCATTATACATCTTGAAAGATAGAACTTAGAATCTAACAAAAAAAAACTCCCTTTTTTCTCAACAACTCTCCAACTTGCAACTTGGTTTGTCCAATCTAATAACTCAAAGTAAGGTTCTTCAAGACATCATTCTGAAACATTGGAAACATGGCAGCAATATAGAAAAATATATCAAAGTAAAGCCTTAAAAATATAGATTCCTGATGAACATCATTGATAGTAAAAATAGCTTTGCATCTATTTCTCCATATATGTAACAAAATAACATGTCTCACACTATCAACAATTCAATTTTATAAAGGCCAACCTCAAGAAGAGCTTCTTTCCAACATAACTTATGAGTGAGAACAACAGAAAAATCATTGAACATAGAATTCCATAGCCTTCTAACCAACTGGCAATTCCAAAAAATATACTTCATATTTTCATGCCTATGACAAAATGGACAATTATTTGGCTGGATCATAATACACTTTAGCCTATCCCCAATAGGCAGTTTAAAGTGTAGTATCTTCCAAGCAATTAACTAAGAATCAACATTAACTTCAGATTTCCAAATTTGAGCAGATAATTTTAACCAAAACTTCTCACTAAACCTGCTCTTCCATTTAGAATTCAACCGTGACTTCAAGGAGAGATTAGGAAGCAACTTCAAATATATCTTTTTTAGAGGGAAGAACAAGAAGGGGTATGAAGGTAACCATGACCAGTCCTTAAGAAAATGGCATCGAATCAGAGTACAAATTTTCATAGACAACTCCACCGGCACCAAGGATTGCACAAATACCAAAAAAACTTTATGTTTGTTGCTAAGGGTAAATTGATTTTTAACCTCATTCCATGGTGACCAACTCATTGAATGGAAGTCCCATAAATTGCCAACATTACAAACCCCTTTTTTGAACAAAGAATATGAGTGCTTCAGAAAGCTTAATGCAAGGGGTTGTCCATGTTAGAGGATATGTTTGTTCCACCAAATACACGAAGTGGAAAAACTGAAACCAAGTTGTAGGGAATCTTCTCCTCTCCACTTTAATAGGTGACAAACATGTTGCCAAGCCTTCCAAATAGAGTGAAGGGTAAGAGAATCCTTCAAAGAGAAAAATGAAGCATAAATAATTTTGTCTAACTAGCCCACTTTCTGCCATTTTCCTTTGACTGAAGCTTTGATTGATTTGATATCGAATGAGGATCTTCCATGGTTCATCCCCTTTAACATCTCTAATAATCCATTTAGCGGCCAAATAAATCCCCTGAGTTCTTGGGTCTATGAGGCCCAATCCTCGTTTATGTTTCGGCTAAGTATAAGAAGACCATGAAGAAGATATATATCTTGGGTTACCATCCCACTTTTCCCATAGAAATCTGTGTATAATTTTGACTAGATCCTCATACCCTTCCTTAGAAGGCATCCAACACAAAGAATAATAGACATGTGAAGCAAGGAAAATCTTGTTAACAACCTGAATTTTTCTAGCCAAGGAAAGGAATTTATACCCCCAGTTAAAGAGTTTCTGCTTAAGTCTACCAAGAAACCAATTCCACATATCACCAAGAGAAACCCCAATACCAAAGGGAATACCAAGATACCTCATAATTTCTCCATGTCTTATTTGTTTCCACTCTTTGGGAATCCACTGAGGAACATCCTTGGCACGAATCATTAAGAATTTTGTCTTGTTATGAGCTAGTTTAGAACCTAAAATTTCACAATAAAGCTCCAAAATTTCCATCAGATTGGAGATATCCTTTTTAGAATTATGTAAAATGAGTAAGTTGTCATCAACATAATGAGAGTTAATAACAACAACATTGTGAGGGATGGAAACTCCTGCTATGAGTTGTTGATTAATAGCACTTTGAAGAAGATAACCCAAAGCATCAGTTGTAAGAGCATATAGATAAGGCGCTAGTGGGCATCCTTGGCGAATGGATCGTTGTAATAAAAAAGGATCAGTCATCATGTTATTGATGATAATTTGAGCATTAGCATCCTAGAAAATAATTTGAATGTGAGACCAAATTTTAGGCCCGAAACCCAACCCTTGTAACATTTTAATAATAAAGCTCCAACAAATTCTATCATAGGCCTTATCAAAGTCAAGTTTAATTAAAATAGTATTTTGGCATGTTTGTTGAGCCCATTCACAAGTTTCCCAAGCTAACATAAGGTTATCAAGAATATATCTACCAGCAACAAAACTTGTTTGCTCTGTTCTAATAATTTGTTTCACCATAGGTTTTATTCAAATAGCCAGAGCTTTAGTAATTATTTTATATGAAGTGTTTAATAAAGTGATAGGGCACCAACCAGAAACAGATTCTTCCATCTTTCCTTTAGGGAGGAGCTTACTTATGCCACCATTAATGTTTGAACCTAGGGAACCTTTGTTAAAGGCCTCCAAATATAAACAATAAATTCTTCCTTGATAGGCCAAATAACCTGGTAGAATTCAATAGGAAGCCCATCGCTGCTCGAACTTTTATGAGGGGCCATAGAGAAAAGAGCATGTTCCAATTCTTCCAATGATAATGATCTATATCAAGATACTGGCTATACCCTAGGTCAATTTTGTTAGGAGTATGATCTTTTACAACATCCTCAAGAATTTGGGTGTGTGCAAGAAGTTGAGTCCAATTTTTGGCCAAAAGTGGAAGTGTTTTCCCTAATTTTAAGAGTTTGTCACATTTGACCTTAAAATTTGAAGCACTTAAAGATGGAATCTTAAAACAAGTTGCTAATCATAAAATGTAGTACTCGGAGTCTAGTTTCCAAATATGTAATTTATTTCAATACCCAGATGGTACAAATTGAGTTTCAATAGGCATTTCTAAAAACAACTGTTTAAAAGTCATTTTTTTTACCATACCATGCATGTGTACGACATCCATGTTTGACCTAAATTATCGTATTTTTCTAAATCCTTTTGGGAAAAGATTTGTGACTCACTGAAGCAAGTTTTCGATATTTTTTGTAATTTTTTATTGAATATTTTTTTTGTTAAATTTTTATTAGCCATATTTGTCGTTTTGAAAAATCGTTGTGTACGACATGCAAAAGATGACCTAAACTTATCATTTTTATTTTTATTTTTTTAAATTGAAAAAAATTATCTGAAGTACGTTTTGGTGCAATTCATTTTACAAAAAAATATTTTAATAAAAAGTTATTAAAATACTAAAAAACCCTGATAATTCAAGTTTATGGACCAGCTTCATTAGAAATTAATTGAAAAATATAAAAAATAACCAAATTGTAAAAAAAAATACATATTTGGAATCTGCACTATCTCATCTATAATGGGTTTTAATTTTGTAAAACAATTTGGCAAAATAGGTCTTCAAACATATGTCCAAAGTCACTATTTTCCTATGACATTAAAATGACCTTCAAGTTACAGGTCAAATCAAGTCCAAAGCTTAGGTTTGGGTCCTCAAGTCATTTCCCAAACCAAAAAAAAGCCAAAAACCCAACCAAAAATTCATATTTTAAAAAACGGAATCCCGTTTCATTAAAAAAACAATTTTTTTATGGTTCTACTTTATGTAAAACGGAAATTGCTAAAAATGGAAAGTTTCCATTTCGAAAAGTTTTCAACGATCTTTGAAAATTTCAAAATGGAATTTTTTCAAAAATTGAAAGTTTCCAAAAATGGAAAATTTTCAGAACGAGATCCCATTTTTTAAATTTAGGCTCGGAATCCCGAAGCTAAATGGGATCCCGCTTTTTGCAAGCCGATTTCATTTTTTTTCCTAAGGCAAAAACTTCCACATTTCGTGGACTCATCTTCTTGCATTTACCCATTCCCATTAGTCATCTTTGAAGAGGTTATCATAAAAACATTTGAAAACATTACAAATATCAGTGGGGCTACTTTGTAAGACATTAAATTCATCCTTTATAGCAGCAATTCTTTCTTTTTTATGTTTATAGTTGAGATAATTAAAAAAGTACTTTGTACCCTTATTTCCTTCCTTTATCCAATGTAATCTAGATCTGATTTTGGCTCCCTACCCTTTATAATTATCAATTTTACGTAGTTGATCCTCAATAGAAGTAATGGAGGTTTGAATTCTGATATTATTAGGATCAACATTAAGCACTTTTTTGTCATGCACAAGTTTTCCTTGGAGGGATATTTCTTTTTGTTTACATTGCCTGGCCATTTGTTTGCCAAAAGAACACAAAAAACTAGTGCATTTATTTATAGCAACACACCACCAATCAATCCAAGACCCCCCCTCTTCAGGTTTGGGGATGGAGTTCTAAAGGCCTTCAAGAGAAACTAGACAAGAAGGATTCTTTAAGTGGGATACATTAAGTTTGAAAGGCAGCAAACTATCTGAGTTTGATTTTGAGGACAAACCTATATTGCAAATGATGGGGTAATGATTAGAGAGAGTGGTGGAAAGGTCCACCTAAACATACAAATCCAGAGAGTCTTGATTGAGGGGAAAAGTAGGAGATATGTAAAATCTATCCAACCTACTTAGTTTCCTATCACACCCCAATCTGCAATTGGACCAAGTGTACCAATTGTTCGAATGGTTGGCAATCTTATCATGAATAGGATCAACCACTCCCAAGGAGTTTCGACAAAAAATCCAACTATCAAATTCATCTCTACTGAGATTAAAATCTTTAGACCAGATGCGATCATGAGCATGCTCAACCATGTTAAAGTCACCCCTATCAACCACTCAGCATTGGGTAAGTTATTAGCCAACCAGTTCCACAACTCCACATGATATTTAGCAGAGTGCAAGGCATAAATAGAACAAAAACTGATGAGTTTTCCATTGATAAAAGTAAGGGCCCAAACACAACTGTGTGAGGGGTCCTCCCCTTTATCAATAACATGCTTAGCAATCCAGGTTGTAATCCCAATAACAACAACACCTTTTCCCTCAATATGAGAAGTAAACAAGAACATGGCATCACCCCAAACCTTACATAAGGACATTTCAAGTATAATTCCCCTAGTTTTGACTTCTTGAAGGAAGAGCACATCAGGTTTCCATCTCATAACAACCTCTTTGACTTTATATTTGCAAGGGGGGAGAGAAATCCCTCCAATGTTCCAAGACAATATCTTATAATTCATGATGAGGGGAGGATTCTTCATCCTGAGTCAGCACACTGAACTGATTTTCAATATTCAAATCTAAGTTCTTAGCTTCATGGTCATGAGAGGTGGAAGAAGGAGATCTAGAATGATGATAAGTTTGGGAAGGAGAAAGGGTCGCATCAGGAGTGCATTGGTGAGGAGAAGAGGGGTAAGGGGGGGAAGAGGAATCACGAGCAAGGGCTTTAGAAGAATAATGGGGGGTGGGAGTGTATTGGTGAGGAGGAGAGGGGCATGGGGGGAAGAGGAATCACAAGCTAAGGCTTTAGAAGTAGAATGGAGGGGAGAATGAGAAGGAACTTGGCATGGAGAAAGAGAGGAAGAAGGAGGGGAAGGCTCTTTCCTCTTTCTAACCTCTCTCCAACCGTCTAACATAACAACATCTTTGAAAGATGGACCATCTAACCAAAAACACCAGGAGTACTAGGGTGATCCCATAAAGTTGGTTTATACTTTCTGGGAGATTTTGATTTTTGTTGAAATCACATATTTTTAGAAAATATCATGATTTAAGCCTTAAAAAGTTCCAATTAAAGAATTCCAATTGAAGAGGGTTTTCTCAAACTACCTTAGATCAAACCTCCCTGGATAGAACCCCACTAGTTTTAAACCATACCTATAACGAAGTCTCCTTTACACCTATCAAAATGCTAATAAAAAACCACTTTTGATTTACCTTTTTGGGGATCAAATGAATTCATTTAAAATTTATTTTTTGTAAGTATGTAGTCCTTATTATAAGCTTCCCAAAAAGTATAATTTTAAATAAATTTAATTTAATTATTATATTTATTTTTTATTTCTTGTGAATGTAGGTTTTTCACCAAAAATCAAGCTCTTTGTTCTACACATGTGGAAAAATAGAAGATTATCAAAAAAAAAATTGAAAGATATATCCTTGAGAATGCACCAGATATTGAAGTCCTTGATCCAACAAAAATAAATAAATTGAATTTCGATATGTATACAAAAAAAGTTGTGTTATACAGTCCGCCTATTTTTGAATTGTAATTGGTTTGACTTCAAAACTTGATTAAGGAAAAAATATTCAATAAAACACTATGAAACAAATTAGAAGCAATAGATATCATAGTTACAAATCTAAATTCAAAAAAAATATAATTTTATCCTTCATGGAAAAAATGTTGTGTTATACAGTGAGCATCACTCCTTAAAAATGGTGTTTATTGAAAAAACTAGTTTTCGAAGGAGGTGTAAAAAGAAGTGGAATATGATTCCACAAATTTTGAAAAAAATATATTTAGAATCTACAGACAAAATTTCACAAATCACTAGTTTGCATCATCTTCAAATTCCTCATGATTTAGCCACTATAGGTGCCCGAAAGTGAAGATTTAGTTAGAAAAAATTAGTTCAGCATCCAGTTTGGCCAAAAATTGTAAACCAGTATTGTGGGATCACCCACTACTAGGGCTAGAATGAGGAACAAGAGCACTTTCTAAGGCAGGTGATGAGGGACGAGAGGGTTGAATGGCATGAGGCAAATGACTAGGGGAGGATAAATGGTCACTAGCTGGAGAGGAGACTATTGGTGTCTGGACAATTTTCTATTTTCTAATTGGACACTTACAAATCAGATGGCCTTCTTTTTGGCAGTAGAATCATGCATTTGGCTTATTTAAATAAACAACTATCTAATTCAACTCAAAACCAGGGCCAACCAAATTTAAGATCTCTGGTAGGGGATTGTTTAAGTCAACTTCCACACAAGCCCTAGGATGAACCCTAAGGCTTGAAAATTTATCAGAACTATGCTTACACCAAATTACTCTTCCCAGGTGAGCAACAATGTTTTTTAAGAAAGGTCTAAATGTGAAATTGAAAAAGGGAAACTTAACCCACATCAGATAGCGAGAATGGGAAGGGCCTTCTAGGTGAAAATTAAAATTCCAAGCTTGTAGATAACAAATTTGACCACAAATTATCCATGTCCCATATTGCAATACAACCTGAGCATGGTCTCCTAATTTTAACATACAATACACATACCCCTTTCCAAGACCCCACATAGCCTCTATTTCCCATCCCCGGTTCTCCCAGTTTAATCTTGCCCATTTAAAAAACTCAATTTTAGAAGGCACACCTCTTAAAAAAATAAAATCACAGTTCTATTCTGGCACTCTACAATTACATCAATAACAGAATTAGGGAGTTGTATTTCCAAGGTTTTATCGGAATTTTCTTCTGGCATAGGCTTATCTGGGTCTTCATTGGAAATGGCTAGGATTTTCTCCAAAGTCATTGCCAAATTCACAGCTTCATTGTGGTCGTTTTCTTTCAAATCCAACTTGTAGTATGTTGTATTTTCCTTGCCCTGTGTGTGAGAGGGGTCTCCTAGCAATCAAGCTTCAGCTTTGAACCGCATTGGGGTTGAGAGCAGCCAAAAACCAAAGAATAATGGTGGTTAGGGTTTCAAGAAGGTTTGCATTGGAGCAATTTTCTCTTCGTCCACATCACAGCCACACTCACTCACAATTGGGGCCTTTGCCACAATAAAATTTTAGTGACCTTGAGAGTCAATAGAAGTATTCTACTTTGGGATAGTCTAGAAGCTCTTTCTTCCTAAGAAAAGCAAGAGTTAGTTCTAAAATGTATTTTCCAAATGACTCACGAAAAAGACATGTTACAATAGAGACAAAAGTTGGCATGTGGAAAACATAGAACATTGATGGAAGGCTTGCACAATAATAAAAGGGATATATCTTAATATTAGAAACACTAAGGGCTAGGCAAAAATGATTGAATAGAGTTTTAGATACCCTAGTAGCCCTTGAGATCACAAAATTGCTCTTGGTTGGTTGTACAATGAGGTAATATCATGGTATTCAATATCAAGTATCACTACAACACTATACTAAATATCTACTATCAGAATATTTGTCTAATCATCTAATAGAACCATGTGAACCATCCCCCACAAAGGATAGCTAAACACCTATATCAATTATTTGAAAAAAAAAAATTAATGAAATTGCTACTAGCTTTTTTAACAATGAATCCAAACAAAATGTTGTCTTTATATCTAAAAACTTTTGTTGTACAATAATTTTACACTTTTATACATGTTGAGGAATAATGATTTCTATGATCTTGCAACCTCTATTATTATTATTATTTTTAGACTGTAGGAATCATTCGGGTATCCATTAACTGGTGACGCTGGCGCGACATGCCCTCTAGTACCACGGGGGTGATCGGGAGACTAGACCTCATGACCTCTTGCCTATAACAAGATGCTTTAGCCAATCGAGCTAGGCCCACTGCCCCTCTATTATTGCTCCTAACTATTAATTAAATGATTTTCACCCAAAAAATTACAAATAAAAAATTAAATAATAAGATGTAGTCTTATAAATTATCTTTTAAAATCTTATTCTATTTTATTCTAATATCAACTTCTTGTCACTGTGCTACCAAACTCAATACATAATCTATGATTTTTTATTAATGAATAATAAACCACTATCAAGTCTCATCTCTCTCGGACATCCCTATCTCTTGTGAATGTTACATTATTAATAGACAATGTCTATTTAACACTCTAGATGTAAATAAGTCAAAAAATAAAATAAAAAAATTGATTCTAATTTTCAAACTAATTAATAAAATACGGTCAAATAAAAAATTAAAATACTAACCCCTAATGTAATTTGTTCTTCTTCTTCCAATAAAAAATTAAATAAAATACGGTCAAATGTGCATAGACAAAACGCTACTAACCTCTACTCCCATTTTCTCACCACTAACTGACATTATTTGTGAATGGTCCCCACGTGGAGCTTCTTCTTTCTTCTACGCCGCCGTCTCTACCTACTTTACCGGTCGTCTTTCCCTACTTTGCCAGCCGTCTTAGCGATGGAAGGCCTTAGAAACA
This sequence comes from Sequoia sempervirens, assembly GCA_007258455.2. NCBI lineage: Eukaryota > Viridiplantae > Streptophyta > Pinopsida > Cupressales > Cupressaceae > Sequoia > Sequoia sempervirens. The sequence continues at coordinate 97,372 of VDFB02244824.1, read as the reverse complement.
ACTTTGGACGGCCACGTTGACAACTCAAATGAGTCGACGATAAAAATACAAGCAAGCTGAAAATTCTAAATATTAACCCTTTTATAATTTATTTAAATACTTTTTATGTTTTTTAAAATTATTTTGAATACAAGATGGTTAAATTCTTCACAAGAGCGTGCAAACTTGTTTATATTGATTCAAGCCAATACAATATAGATTTTACGTGTTTGTTTAAGACATGAGCTTTTTAGATCCTTCATATAAGAAAAGGTTTAATATAGGATATTGAGAATTAAAATAAGATAGTATAATAATAGATAGAAATAAATTCAAATTTGTAACATTATTAGGTAATGTTTAATATTATCTTTAATGTGTATTTTAATAAGTTAGTATAGGATGTGTTACATTAATTTTTGATATTCAATAAAGTGGTTCATATTACTTATCAAAAATATCATGTGGGATAGTGTACATATGCTTCAAGATTTATGTAATTTATTTTAAGATTTTTGAATTAATCTAGATCTTAGACATTTAAAATTTCTATCATATTATGCATTTCTTAATCTCACCTCACATGACATGTTAGTGATCACCTAGAGGATGAAGACTTGATACAAGAGATAAGGACAATAAAGGATGCAAGTCTAATTGCATATTCATAGGGTTTTTAAAACTACAACAAATGTAGATAAAATGGTTGGTGTGTACTCTTAATGGGTCCAAACTTGGAATGGTACATGTACATAGTTATAAATGACACAAGTTTGTGTGAAGTTCGGTTCATTCCTTTATCATTTTATTTATAAATGTGCACACATCCCTATCCTATCCTTATACACCCATTTATATACATTTTCCTTATCCTAACATTTATCAAAGTCACTTATGCAACTCCCTACATTTATCTATCATCTATTTGAATCTAACCATTTACCTATCTTGGGACACTTTTGTGGTCATGGGGCTAATCTCCCAGTTAGGAACTTCTCCCCATTTTCAAGAAATCCAATATTCAACATTTGACTAACTATCCCCAATCATTCTATTGCCTTAATTTGACTAGACACGTGTTTGATGTAATTTGATGATTTATTCTAAACTTAGATACGTTCAATATATTCATTCTAATCATCAAGAAAATCTCTCTCTCTCTCTCTCTCTCTCGCTCTCTCTCTCTAGAAGCAATTAATGGTAGCATATTTCAATTTGGTGCAATAAAAGGAGTAATAAATTTGCATATATTGGGGTATTTTTTGTTATTTTCAATCCTTGTATAGTATTTTAGAGTTGATCTTACAGTAACTAGCTTCTTTTGGTGAAATGTAATAGTGAATTTTAAATGTTAGAACTTAGCATGGTCTTGTCTAAGTCTAGGGTTACTATAGTTGTAACCCCAACTCATTTGGAGGAGAACTCACTACTACATCTTTGATTAAGTAACTAGATTGTATATGATAGTGTAGGTGCACATTCTTGACATTGTTGAAGTACTTGTAGTGATGGCTAAGAGCATGAAAATGTTCTATTGAATAATCAAAGGTACCATAAACAATTAAATTTGATTAGACGTTTATTTACACCTATAATCCATAACTGATATTTCATTATAATGTAAAAAGACATGAAATTTAGGTGAAATTGATCAACAGCCTTCATCCAAAAATGGGTGTTAATATCTTATGTGATCATTATCAAAGACCATTGTACAATAAACACAAACAACACATTTCATTTTTATAAAATATATTTCCCTTATACACACAGACTTAACCTTCCTCCAGTCACACTCAGTCACACTCACTCACATGCACACTTAACCTTCCTCTATTCACATTCACTCACATGCACACTTAGCATCTCGTCTATACACTCTCAACATATCTTCTCTCTTTTCCTTTTGACCTTACTACACACAAGGCACCCACTCACCCTCATGTTGCTCACATGCAGCTTCTTTCTTCCATGCTACTTACGTGTAACTTCACGTCCACTTTCCATGCTAACCAGTTGGTCTCACACGTCGTCTTCAACCTTCGTTCTCCATGCTGCCTAGTCAATCTCATGTGGGCTCTTCACCTCTTCTCATTATATGCTACCTATTCAGTCTCACACGAGTCCTCTTGTTCCACTAGCCTGATAAAAGCTTCTTTGTGGGGGTTTACTTCTACCCTACTCTTGGTCTAACTTCTTCGTGGTCTGCACCTTTTCCTTCATTGTCGAACTTGACAGCTTCCTGTTAGCTTCTACTCGCTATTCATGCACCTCTCTGTGCTCTTCCTCCTCCTCACAGTCTTCTGACCGAATCTTTTTTTTCTCTCTTTACTGGGAACTCCTCTCCGTTGAACCTCCTTAAATTCTTGTGTGCTCGTCTTGAACCTTCCTCTCTATTCTGTGTGCCTTCTTAGATCCTGCCCAAATCTTTGGACATTCAAAATCGCCTACCTTGACATATTCACCTATATGTCATAACTATTGATCGTGCTTTTAAATCTCCCTTGGATTGCATGCAATTATTCACATGCATGCAGTTGTCCTCCATTACTTCCGGGTCACATGGAAGGGCATTTCCAAAAAAGAAAATGGTAGACGCTGTTGAGAACTTTTAAGAATATTTTTAAGTGGATTATAATTATGATTAGTGTTAAAATTAGTATTATAGTTAGGATTGAACTTTTAATTAGGATTAGAGTTAGGGTTTACTTAGGTTTAGGGTTAGAGTTAGGGTTCTAGGACAAAGCTTCGGGTTAGAATTAAATTAAGGTTAGGGTTATCTCAGATAAAGCTTGGGGTTAGAATAAGGGTTCCAATTAGGGTTAGGGTTCAATTAGGGTTTGGTTTTAATTAGTTTACAATTCAATTAGGATTCTAAGACTTAGGTTTCATTAGCGTTCAAGTTAAAATACTCTTGAATTTCGATTAGGCTTAAGGTTTATGTTCTAGGGTAAAGCTTGGGGTTAGTGTTTATGTTCAATTAGGGTTGTATTTCAATTAAAGTTAGTGTTAGGTTAGGGTTAGCAATTATGGTTTATGATTAAGGTTTGGTTGGTGTTAGGGTTAGAGTTAGGGACTTGGGGCTTAGTTAGTGTTAGGGTTATCTTGGGTTAAATTAGTGATGATTAGGGTTTAATTATGGTTTAAGATTTAATTAAGATTAGGTTTAGGGTACAACTAGTATATGTGATAAAGTTTTGGGTTAGGGTTATGGTTGGGGTTGGAGTCAGGGTTGGGGCTACAATTCAACTAGAGTTAGGGTTATAATTACAATTAACGTTATGATTAAAATTTAATTAGGATTTAACTAGGGTTATGGTTAGGGGTTATATTCAATTAGGGTAATTGTTTAACCAGGGTTAGGATTAGGGTTCAATTAGGGTCAGGGTTATAGTTAGGTTAGGGTTTAATTAGAATTACTCTTAGGGTTTTATTAGGATTACAATTAGAGTTGGTATTGTAATTAGGAGTATGGTTTGTGTTAGAATGAATATTATGAATAGGGTTAAAATTATGGTAGGGTTAGAATTATAATTAGGTTTGAATTTCAATTACGATTAGGGGTAGGGTTAGGTTTAAGGTTAGGATTACAACTCAACTAGGGTAAGGGTTAGAGTTAAGATTCTAAGATAGAACTTGTGATTAGAATTAAGGTGAAGCTTTAGGGTTCAATTAGGTTTTGGGTTCTAAATTTGAAAATAATTGAAATAAGGAATTATTTTATAACATATATCTATACATTTACTAATTTAAATAACATTCTAACATAAAAGTATAAAAAGAAATAATTTGTGATAAGACTCCGGGTATTTTGATATATATTATTAATTAATATATGTATGCTAGTTTAAATAAAGACACAAGCTCTTAATAAAATTACAAATAAAATAATAATTGAAAGAAAAGTGTAAGCACAAAGGTTTCTATGAGTCAATTTTATGTCCCTTTTAAAATTTATTAAGAGTAGAAATATTTTTTTACACTAAGCATATAAACAATTTAAATAAGAGAATAATCACTAAACATTAAATTAATCAAAATTATGAGGATTAAATTTAAATTATTCTTCAAAAATTATTAAACATATTATAGCAATGTAATATTTTAGTAAACATATAAATAAATTATATAAAAAGATAAACATTAAATACAATTTAAATTGACAATCATAAAAATTATTTAAAGAAGATTATAAATTTATAATAAAATAATATTAACATTTTTTAAAATAACATTAACTATAAATACAAATACAATTCAAATAAAAAGTATTCAAAAAAATTAAATCATTTTTAAAAAATTATTAAATATAAAAAATAATTTAAAAAACTGAAAAATACTAAAAATACAAATACATTCAAATAAAATTTATTAAAAATTTAAATTATTTTTTAAAAAATGATTAAATATATATTTTTTGAAATATAAATGTTTAATTACAATAAAAAGATGTAAACACAAACAATTTAAACAATTTTTTTATTAAAATTAAATTTAAAATGACTTCTAAATTATTTAGAGAACATTAAATTTAATAGTGCTCTCCAAAACTTACTATTCCTAACTTTATTAAAACCACTTGTATTGTGGGCAAATTTTTTATGAAGGCTACTTCTCATGAATTTATTATTTCACCTTAGAGTACACACAAACTTTTATGTACCACGACACTGGTAGGGATTGACGAGACAAGCCAACCTATGCATTCCTAGGACTGGATAGCCATTGTCGTCCCTTCAAGTGATAGGATCGGTTGAGCTTAAACATTACACACTAAGCGTTGATTGCTTAGGTGGATGTCTCTCTTAACTCAACCTTTTATCAATGCAGTTACCATTCATTTCCGTTAAAAATTTTATGGTGTAGTTGATTTAAACTTTTATGATGGTGTTAGACTTCGATTTAACTGTACACGAGTTGATAGTGGGCTATATTTTTTATCCTTTAAAATTTAATAAAAATTGTAAAAACTATTTATATTTTCTCAAAAAACACTTATTTTCTTATTTAATTTTATTCTTGAAAATATAAATATTAACTTTTAATATGAAAGAATATTAATATTTTGGAGAAAATATAAATTTAATTTTAAAAATTAATGGTTGAATGCATTCAAAATATTATAAATGTATTTTAAAAAGTTTTTTATATGATGGTAAGAAAATATATTAGATATAGAAAATTACACAACAAATAATTCATGTTTTCTAAATTGTATTGTTTGTATTTTAATATTTTTTTGTTAATATATTTTAATTATGTTGATTTTTTTAAAATTAATATTTGATTTTAAAATATTTAAATTCTATAAAAAAAATATATATATATATATTATAATTTATTCTAATATTAAAATATTATAATTATTGGATATATTTATATTCTCTTTATATATTAGAATTTTTTTCTATTAAACTCTATACAAATACAAATATTTTAAAAATCAAAAAGATTAAACTAGTATAGATATCTGAAATACATCTAGAGATAGAAATCTTGAATTATTATATTTATTTGAATGTTTGTTTTATTTGACTAGATACATTTACTTAAGAGTTATTTAATTTTATTAAATATATTATATCTCTTGTTGTAACCATAATTACACTCACCATAATAAATAGAAAATTAAAATCAAAGCTTCATAATATTTATGATCCAAGGGTACTTGTTTTTTATATAAGAAGCAACAAAAACAAGGGTGTTGTCCCATCAAAACAAGGCAACCAGGGCCATCCAGAGTAAACCCATTAACAACACAGTGATAGTAGAGTAAACCAAGCCATCACCCACAACAAATCATATCAAAAACCCTAAAACAACAATAAACACAAGATAAACAGAGTCCATCATGCAGGCATGATATAGAACAGTCGAGTCTATAGACCCCCAGGGGTCAAACCAGTCAAAAAACAGCATATACATACTAAAAGTCATATAAAAACTATCAAAAAACTTAAAGAGGAAAAATCCTAATTCTTTTCCTCCATGCATGGTTTGTCCTAAATAACAGTCGCCCAATCCACCATAAGGAACTTGAGCAGCTCCTTAAAGCTAGTTTCTTCCTCGCCATCATCCGCAAACTTGTCCTTTTGCAACAAATATAAACTAGTAGCTGAACTGTGCATGACCTTCAGAGCAAAGTGAGACACCTCCTAAACCTTTTTTTCCAGCCTCTCAATTCTCCCTTTCAGCTTGCGAACTTCTTCCCAAGCCTGATCTTTTTTATTGTATTCATCTTTCAAGGGGGCATTTTCCTTAGCTGTATTAGAGGCCCGAGGTTTAATTTCCTTCTTACTAACACTGGTAGGGCCCTTCTTCAAGATTTCAAACACATGGGAGGTACTACTCGCCGAGACAGACTGGTCCTCCCTTCCTGCCACCTTTTCCTTTTGACTTTTGTTGTCACTCCCATTTTCATTATCCAAATTTGAAGCCTCCTTAAGACTTCCCACCTTGTCTTACTTAAAGACCAGTCTATTAGATCTACGAGGGGTGTTAGCTTCTTCAGTGATCTCAATGTTGGAATCAATTTGGTGTAGGGAGAATTTAGTTTTCTTAGAGGCTTTGGCCTTAGGTCTTTGGGTAGGGGCAAAACACTTTTTTTCTTTACCCTTTTCCCCCAGGTCCTTCGCAGGGGACGTGCCATGGGGAAGGGCTTTCAAGGCAGGATTTTTTAGGCATTTTTTCTTGCTCGGGTCAGGCACATCCAAAATGCTAGCAGAGGGAGGAGTAGAGGAGACCGAGGTTTCATCAAGAGCGGGCAGACAAGGGACTTCTTGAATAGTGATAGGCCGAGAAGGGCAAAGGGCCATGTGAAAATGATAAAGCCTAGACATAAGGCCTTGGTGCAGGATAGTATAATTCTTTCTAGAAAATGAGGCTTCATTAACTCCGCCACAGTACTATCCAGAGAATGAAATAGAAAAAATGGAATGGAGATTTGCTGCTTATTCATAAGGTGGTTGAGGAAATTAAAGTGGTAATAGTAGTAAACCCCATACCTTCCTTCCAACGTGAAGTACTTCATAATCACCATACAAACTCTATCCCACAGCTCTGGAAGTGCCTCACGGTCATAGCCACCCTGTAGCTTAACAGGTTTCTCCCCACCCTAAAAGAATTAGTTAAGACTAATTTGGTCAGGAATCTTCGTGGTTTTCTTCCAGGTTTGACCACTATTCGAAAGCCCCTTAGCTCTAGCAATAACCTCCTCAGAAACTTCAAAGGAAATGCCACCGATGGTAACCCTACCATCATTCCAAGAGGTGACAAACTTATTTGGCAGACCCTCGTCGTGCCCAGTCATGGTCTCCATATACTGGGCAATGTCGCCCTCTTTGTAAATGTGCCAAACAGTAGCATCTTCCTTCCACTTGTCACACCTGTCCAACTCCACATGCACTCTGTCCCCACCCATAGAGCCCACATAAAAGTTGTAGATCACCAGAATAGTAAAACCAGGGCACAAGAGTTGGCAACCAATTCTAGAAGCATCAAAAGGGAAAAGGCTAATGAAAAGTGACAAGAAAATTTGAAAATGAAGGCAATAAATGCCACAGCTTGCAACCCATGCAAAGGTAACAAATCCCTCATGCAAATCGCCCCAGACACGTAAGGGCATGATATCAGCGTAATACTTCGCCAGCTCAAAAAATCTAATAAAATCCGCTAACTTCCGAAGCTCCTCACGAAAATATAGGGGGTTCAAAAAATGATGACTCCATCGGCCAGTAGGGATAGAAAGATTCGCCTTACCGTCGGCCCAAAAGAGGCCATACATACTGATGGACAAACACATGATATTTGTCACCTCACATAATAGCCAATTATTCAAAACCATGCTCCCGCCAAACATACTAACCAAAGTTAGTAGGAGCCCAGCTAAAATAAGTAAGCACCTTCTAGGGCTCAATATTTAAATGTTTGAGATCTTCCCTTAAACACACCAGAGCCAAGGGGGGCAAACAATCAACTTTTCGCTAGCACCGTAGCCCTTTAATATCAATCTATCCATTGCCGCTAAACTATCAGCAGTTACATTCCCTCTCTATAGACATGCTGGATAGAGAAGTCTTGAAAACCATTTAGGAGGGAGTAAATTCCCTCCATAATATCTTTTAAAGACCACCTCGCCTTCATCTTTCCTTTAGTGGCTTCCACAATTAGCATCGACTCGCCTTCAATTTCCATGGTCTTGACGCCGATTGACAACGCAATTCTAAGGCCCCAAAAAAGAGCCATACATTCAGCCTGATTGCTAGTGTGATCTTTCAGTTTCCCAACATAGGCAGCCACCAGGCGGCCGAAATGATCCCTGATAATACCACCTCTAGCTGCCATAACTCCCCTAGCCGCCCCATCAAAATTAAGCTTGACCCAGGTCGGCTTAAGGGTTCTCCATCTAGTATGCTTCCTTATGATCATTTTGGAATTATCAAATCTCTAGAACTCACTAGGAAGTTTCCACATAGTAGCTATGCTTCTATCCCAAGCAGTCGAGGGATTACTAGGCATCTTCCATTTACAGATCGAAATGTTATCTAGGAGGAGCTTATTAAGGATTATCAACAAACCTTCCACATTGTTCACCATCTCTCTAAAAATCCTTATATTACTTTCTTTCCATAGACACCAGCAAATGTGAGGTGGGATAAGTTGCCAGAGAAGTCTGATTAATGGATGTTTGGAGGGGCATTTACAATTTAAGATGAATTAGTGAATATCTCTATCAAAGACCCAAGAGATGTTCAACCTTTGTAAAACATTCTGCCAGACTTGGGCAACAAACTTGCAGTGAATAAAAATATGGGAGATAGTTTCTTCTTCCCTTCTACAAAGAGTACACCAATTAGGGAATTGAAAGCCCCTCTTAAAAAGGTTATCAATAGTTAAAATTTTCCCATGGATGGAAGTCCACCAAAAGAAATTTATTTTAGGGATGAGCTAATGAATCCACACCTTTCTCCAACACTGCTCATCACCGTCAAATTTAAGAAGCAGTTGGTAAGTAGACTTAACAATGAACTCCCCTGAGTGATTCTTTATCCAAAAAATCCTGTCTTCCTTGGGAAATAAAGGGAGTCTAACCATATTCAGGAGCTCCTAGAGTTCTGCAACCTTTGGCAAAAGGTTCGGCCACTGTAAGAAAGACAACTTCAGAATTTTCCATTTAGCTCTGGGTGAAGTATAATTAGTAATATAAGTACCAATGAGATCTTTAGCATGCTCCCTCAAAATATTAAAATGATTGTTAGCAAGGGGTCTGCTCCCAATCCAGTTGTCCTCCCATAACCTAATTGATCTCCCATTTCCAATTTTCCATATGACCCCTTCCTTCAAGAGGGATCTACACTTAAGAATATTGTTCCAAATTTTACAGCCAGGAGGGAGACCAATCAGGTCCAAGGCTCTAAAAAAATGTCTCTGATTAAGATATTTAGCCTCATTATTCTACACCATTCAGCCTTTTCCTGCACCAAACTCCAGCTAATCTTAGCACTAAGGGCTTTATTCAAATTGGTGATCTTCCTGATCCCCAGGCCCCCTTGACATTTGGGGTGGCAGACAGTGTCCCAATTAACAAGGGCTAGCCCTTTCTTCTCCTCCACTTTCGTCCAGAGAAAGGATCTTTGAATTCTTTCCAGCTTATCAGCCATGGAGCCTGAAAGCCTAAAGAGAGAGAGGAAGTAGACCAGAATTCCTTGAAGGGAGGCCTTAAGAAGTTGGAGTTTACCAGCATTACTAAGAAGTTGACCTTTCCAACCAACAAGTTTATTTTGCATTCTCTCCAAAATACGATTCCAAAATTTTTGTGACACCTCCTTAACAGTAAGCGGCAGATCCAAGTTAGGTAATAGTACATATAAAATAATCTTATTCAATATTTTTAATAATAACTAGAAAAATAAAATTAAAGCTTCACAATAAATTCTTAGGATACATGTTAGGTAATAACCCATATAAAAGAATATTATTCAAGATTTGTCTTAATAACTAGAAAAATAAAATCAAAGCTTCACAATATTTATGATCTTAGGATACATGTTAGGTAATAATGCATATAAAATAATATTGTTCAAGATTTCTTTTAATAAAAATTTACTTTTTAATGATGGTAGCCATACGTTCAAAAAAAATTTATTTAATCCTAAAACACACCCTATATCAGTGTTCTTAATGCTATTTAAGTTAATTAAATAAAATGTATATACTCAATACAATTAATTTAAATTGAGTTGATGATAGTTTGGATATGATAATATTTTATATAGCAATGATTCCACTTAGTAATTTGGACACCCTTTTAATTAAATTAACATTATATTCATAACAAACATTGATAGATAATAGGAAAGTGATTTCTATGTTGATTATGATGCAAAGTATTGGTCTTTTAAATCTTTGGTTCCAAGTATTCCTAAAAAATTTCCTTATTAATGTGAATGATCAAAGAATGATTACTTGTAGATGATACTTTAATGTCCAAATTAATGCCTTTAAATACCAAGGCGTGTAATAACTCATTGCACAAGTGTGTATCATGTAAGATCCCAACTATGAAAAAACATGTATCAATAATATGAATTTTTTGAAATTTTATTTTTAGCTAAGATCCATGTCATGCAAGATAGATGTTGTGTGCCACAAAAATGACTATCTTAAGGTACATAATGAGTGTATGAAAATATAAGCTATTTATAAGGTTTGTATGTGAATAAGTGTAAATATGCCAAGGGTAATGTCAAATGTGTTGAAATGTGTCCAAGAAAGAGTGAATGAGGATGGATTTGAATCATGGAAGTAGATAAAATTGGAATGTAAGTGTCACATGTCACTATATAGTTGTACAAATATTTTTTTCAAAATAAACCTACAACTAAGTGGAATTTCACATAGGTTAGTTAATCTCACCAATATATTTTTCCTCCATTTTAAGGTACATTGAAATCCTCATTATTGTGTGTCTAAAGAGAATGCATAAACATGTATTAAGTTGTAAATATACTCGGTCATAAAGAAAGATGCTATGGTCCATATATTGTCAAATGTGTTGAAATGTGTGCAAGAAAGAGTGAATGAGGATGGATTTGAATCATGGAAGTAGATAAAATTGGAATGTAAGTGTCACATGTCACTATATAGTTGTACAAATATATTTTTTAAAATAAACCTACAACTAAGTGGAATTTCACATAGGTTAGCTAATCTCACCAATATATTTTTCCTCCATTTTAAGGTACATTGAAATCCTCATTATTGTGTGTCTAAAGAGAATGCATAAACATGTATTAAGTTGTAAATATACTCAGTCACAAAGAAAGATACTATGGTCCATATACTGTCAAATGTGCTGAAATGTGTGCAAGAAAGAGTGAATGAGGATGGATTTGAATCATGGAAGTAGATAAAATTGGAATGTAAGTGTCACATGTCACTATATAGTTGTACACATATTTTTTTCAAAATAAACCTACAACTAAGTGGAATTTCACATAGGTTAGCTAATCTCACCAATATAATTTTCCTCCATTTTTAGGTACATTGAAATCCTCATTATTGTGTATCTAAAGAGAATGCATAAACATGTATTAAGTTGTACATAAATATACTTGGTAATAAAAAAATATACTATGGTCCATATAATGAAATGGACCCAACTATATATCTTCATGAGTGTTCATCTTTGGCATGCATGCTCCTTGGAATCCTACAAAACACAAAAAAAAATGCAATGAGTTGTGTGTTTCTCAGAATTAGAATAAGAAAAAGGTCATAAAATTTATTGGTTGTGTTAGAAAATAAAAAAAGAAGTAATAAGGTTAGGAAAATTTTATTTTATAAATCTAGTGGTGTGACATATTAAGTTCTACCACATTATGAAATCAAATTATGGCATATTAGGCATTTCCATGTCATGTATTAAAACTCTATTTAGACATAGTAATGATTTTTTGTATTCTTGTAACTATATCTATTTGCAAGCTTGATAAGGAGAGTTAAAGAAAAGACATACCCCCTTAAATTTTTCATATTTGTTGAATGCAAGGAATTAACTTGAAGAGAGAAAAACAACACATAAAATGTAAATGTATGCTAAGCATATAGAGAATGTAAATTAAATAACTATAAAAAATGCATTGTGTAACAAGTCAATAAGATATATATAAAGATAGGTGTTGAAGAACATGGACTGGAGATAAAAATATAGGTATATAAGTTTAACCCTAGTATGAAATTTAATGGTAATGTGAAAATGGCCCTAGATGTGCAATATAAGTGGTATGAGGAGGTATGGTTTTCCCAAAGTGACTCTTACAAGATGTAGTGCATGTGATATCATATGATATGATAAGAAATGCATGATGCCCTTAATGTAGTAAAGGTAGCTCTAGGAGCATAATCAAGCATGTAGGCACAAGATGATATGGAGAAAGACAAATTGCATTCAATGTAATATGATAGCATGTTATAAGAAAAGGACAACATGATGGATAAAATAATATTCCCCCAATCTAAAAGGGTGTCTCTAAAAGCATGATAGAGTAATATGAGTGAATATGGATGAAGAATTATGCCTCAAAATATAATAGAATGACATGGCACTAGAGACACAATTTATGGATACATAAGTTATAAAAAATAGGCGTGAGCACATAAGAGTAATCTAAGAATGAGGTTGTAGACATCCAAATTTGGACACTTAATTTATCCAAATTTATCACTTTTCACCTAAACATCCTCTTATCTAAGTTAATTAAGTAATATTACTATTATTCAATTAATATCCTTAATTCTGCCAAATCCCTAAGGTATTTAATTAATAATTAAATACCTTACCCTCCTTAAATCCCCTTTTCATCAAATGAATTAAATAAATATTACATTTATTTAATCCCTCACATGTCATTTTCATCTAATCTTAATCCATTTCCTAATCTCTTCATTAAGGATGTGCACATGCCTAATCCTTGATTAGGATGTGTCACATCCTCCAACTTTTGCAAGTTGGCTTTTAATCCTAATTAACCCTAATTATCCTCTAATTACCTAATTAGTACCTTGGTCAACTCTCCCCATCTCCCAAAGAATTTTTAATTCCTTTTTATTCACCCTAGGCTCCTCTCTTCCCCATGTGAATTTTTAATTCACATTTTATTCCTTCTAGAATCCCCTTTTCCCATGCACCTTCTAGAACATTTGACTTGTCACATCAAGTCACATGTGACAAATTTCCACCTTTTGGGAACCTTGTCTTATCCACTAGATTCTTTCAATCATTGTGAATTTAAAATTCACTTTTATTCACCCAAGATTCTTCCCATCTTCCAATGTACTTGGAAGGTACTTGTCCTTCCTCCACCTCATGTACCTTTTTAACACCTCACCTCCATCTCATATCCCCTTGGCCACTTCACCCTCCACATGTCAAGCTGTGAGGGCTTGTGGGTTCTCAACCCACCATAGCCCTTCATCTTGACCTTGTTGGATCAATCTTGACCATTGAATTCTCTAGAGAATTCAAGTTCCTCTATAAATACCCCCTCCTCTAAGGCATTTGGGGAACACTTAATCATTTGGCAACTACATGCTGCCATTTTGTGCACTCATCTAGCCTTCAATTACATTCACTTGCATTCATATCCAATCACATAATAAAATCTTCCATTTTAGCCACATCAAGAGCCATCAAGGAGCACACATATCATTCTAAACAAGGGCCAATCAAAGGGATATCAACAACAAGGAAGGTAAAACCATTTGTCTTGTGCTATCTATTTTCCTTATTGTTTTGTCACTCTCTTTTGGCTAATCTTGAGGTGTCCTTGGTCTTTTATCATTCGTATTTTGAGTTATTTATACACTAGAATAGGATAAATTCCAAGGTATACATTTTTGGCATGCCCGGTGGGACCCACAAATGGGTTCCCATATTTTACGTTTGCTGTTGTTGATGTTTTTGCAGGAACATGTCGCAGAAGGGCGACTACGCCCCTGTTTTTACTGCAGAAGTGCAATTGCGCCCCTGTTTTTACTGTAGAAGTGCAATTGTGCCCTCTTGTTCACTGCAGAAGTGCAATTGCGCCCTTGTCTTTTCTGCAGAAGGGCGTGTGCATCCACGTTGGCTGAAAATCACTTTTTTACTAACACTTTTCTACAGAAGTGCGTGTACGGCCACCTGGGCTGAAATTTCACTTTTTACTAACACTTTTCTGCAGAAGTGTGTGTACGCCCACTTGGGTTGAAATTTCACTTTTTACTAACACTTTTCTGCAGAAGTGCGTGTGCACCCACCTGAGCTGAAATTTCACTTTTTACTAACACTTTTCTGCAGAAGTGCGTGTGTGCCCACCTGGGCTGAAATTTTACTTTTTACTAACACTTTTCTGTAGAAGTGCGTGTGCGCCCACCTGGGCTGAAATTTCACTTTTTTACTAACACTTTTTTGCAGAAGTGCGTGTGCATCTGGGCTGAAATTTCACTTTTTACTAATACTTTTCTGCAGAAGTGCGTGTGCGCCCACATGGGCTGAAATTTCACTTTTTACTAACACTTTTCTGCAGAAGTGTGTGTGTGCCCACCTGGGCTGAAATTTCACTTTTTACTAACACTTTTCTGTAGAAGTGCGTGTGCGCCCACCTGGGCTGAAATTTTACTTTTTACTAATACTTTTCTGCAGAAGTGCGTGTGCGCCCACCTGGGCTGAAATTTCACTTTTTTACTAACACTTTTCTGCAGAAGTGCGTGTGCGCCCACCTGGGCTGAAATTTCACTTTTTTACTAACACTTTTCTACAAAAGTGCGTGTGTGCCCACCTGAGCTGAAATTTCACTTTTTTGCTAACACTTTTTTGCAGAACATGTGCGCCCTCTTGAGCTGAAAATTACTTTTTTGCTAACATTTTACTGCAGAAGTGCAATTGTGCCCTCCTGTTTACTGCAGAAGTGCAATTGTGCCCTTGTTTTTACTGCAGAAGTGCAATTGTGCCCTCCTGTTCACTGAAGAAGTGCAATTGCGCCCTCCTATTTACTGCAGAAGTGCAATTGTGCCTTCCTGTTCACTGAAGAAGTGCAATTGCGCCCTCTTGTTCACTGCGGAAGTGCAATTGTGCCCTCCTGTTCACTGCAGAAGTGTAATTGCGCCCTCCTGGTCACTACAGAAGTGCAATTGTGCCCTCTTGTTCACTGCAAAAGTGCAATTGCCCCCTCCTGGTCACTACAGAAGTGCAATTGTGCCCTCCTATTCACTGCAGAAGTGCAACTGCGCCCCTGGTTTGCTGCAGAAGGGCGACTGCGCCCCCTGGAAGGTAAAATTATTATCTTGGCTTCGGATTTAGTTGCTATTTCTCTCATTAACATTGTTCTTGTAGGCATACATGTGTTTTCTACTAACTTTTTGCAGCATATTCTTGTGAAGTTGATGGAGAAAGTGGGATAAAATATCTAATATTTGCTTGCAGGGCTATCCATTTGCTCAATCTTTTTTGAAATTATCCTTGCTATCTGCATTAATCTAAGAACATAGCTTAATTAGAGGGAGTAATATTTATTGCTTGTTGTTCTTGTCTTTTTGTGTTACCCAAAGGGAGCATTAGCTTGTTTTCACTTTCCCCTTGCACTTTGTGTGACCCTGGGGAGTAGTTGGAAGCGGTTAGTGCTTTCTTCATAGTGGGACCTGCTTGGGGATTTCATCACCCCAAGGGACGATTCCAACCACGCGTATCAGCGGGGTATACAAAGGGGGGAGAGCGAAAGTTGTACCCTAATCCAGTCACGTCGTAATTGGCAGAGTGTCGAAGCTAGGGTGATACCTAGATAGACGTGAAGAGTTGGTCTGAGCCCTTCAGTATCTCGCTGGGGTTTCCGACTCACGCTTGTGACGGGCTGGTGTTCATGGTTGTGCCTCACGTACTGAGAGTATATCGAGGATTCCCTAGATACCTTGTGCATCCTAGATTAAGACCACTTTGGCCATACCCTTAACACTAATCGTAGGGTTGTATTTGCTTGAGAGTGTTTTCTTGTGAAAAACTAGTGAACTTTTGACAATTTGGCCTTATCATTATCATTTTAAATTCCTTGCCATAGTCATTTCAATCAAACCAAGCCTCTGTTTTACTGCAGAAGTGCAATTACGCCCCTGTTTTACTACAGAAGTGCAATTATGCCCCTATTTTTACTGCAGAAGTGCAATTATGCCCCTGTTTTTACTGTAGAAGTGCAATTACGCCCCTATTTTACTACAGAAGTGTGATTACGCCCCTATTTTACTACAGAAGTGTAATTACGCCCCTATTTTACTACAGAAGTGCAATTACGCCCCTATTTTTGCTGCAGAAGGGCGACTACGCCCCTAACTTCCCGGGGCTGTCATTTACAAACCGTACGTCAAATCAACTTCGTCCAAAAACCAAAATTGCTTAATTTTTCAACCTCTATCTAGTGGTACCTTCCATTTTCTTCTATCAAGAATTTGACCATCTTGGGGCGGCCACGCCCTGCATCGCGGGGTGGATACACCCCTAACTTCCCGGGGCTGTCATTTACAAACCGTGCATCGGATCAACTTGGTTCAAAGACCAAAATTGCTTAATTTTTTGAGCTCTATCTAGTGGTACCTTTTATTTCTTCCTATCTAATCAAACCAATCCATTCCTCTAATTAAATTCATCCAATCATCTAATCAATCCAAGCACACCAATCCTATTAGGTTCATCCAATCACAACTATCCAATCAACATCATCCAATTATCTGATCCTCTCTAATGAAACCAATCTAGTCCATCCAATCATCTACCTGATCCAGCCATTCGTCTACCCAATTTGAAGTTATTTTCCAAATTGACCTAGGTGTTTGAATCCAATCATCACCATCAACATCTACTTGGGGTTGTCATCCATCCTAAGATAATCATCACCATCGGCCCTATCAATTCACTTTCAATCTCAAGGTGGATTCAGTGTCGTAATCATCTATTTGTGCATTAAATCAATCAATCATCAATCAATCTTATTCAATCTGATCCAATCACATCCCTATCCAATCATCCATCTACCGAATCCCATCAAAATCAAAAGCAATCCCATCACATCATCTAATCATCCTAATCTAAGCTTTAATCCAATCCTCATCTGAGCTTGAATTAAATCACAATCTGAGCTTTCATCCATCTCCATCCAAAATCTTTGATCCATTCTATTTATGCTTTCATCATCATGAATCCTTATCCTCCATCAATAGTAGTCAAGGGAAACCCTAATTGCATTGATGACGATAACGAAAGTTTTGTTGATCAAGAGGTATATGACATAGATCCCATTGACACTATCATCTCTAGTAAGCTTTCTCCACCCGCTTTCCAAAATCCAATCACCCCCTCGAGTTATCCCGTTATGTCTTCATCCATGCCTAATCACGGTGCTTCTACTACCTTTGACAAGGGATATCCGTCATATCCATCATACCCTTCATCTACATCATCCTCTTATCCAACACCAGCATCCTCCTATCCTAGTCGACCATCTCAATACCCCTATCCTAATCCCCCATCCACATCCTCCTATCTAAATCCTTCATCTGCATATACCCACTACCCTAATCTTCCATGCCAATCTGCTCACTCTAATCCTACATTCGTACCTTTGTATCCTAATCCAACATCCACATCAACTTATCCTAATCCCACATCCACAGTTCAATATCTCCATCCACAACCCATGTCCCCCTATCTTAATTCACCACTCCAATATCCTTACCTTAACCCTCCATCCAATCCTAGCCCTCCATCTACTCCTAGCCCTCCATCCAATCCTAATCCCCCATCTACTCATAGTCCTACATTCAATCCCATTCTTCCATCTAACCCTAGTCTACCAATCCATAGTCCCTCATCCATTTCTACCACCCTAGCCAAGCCAACCATATGCAAGTATCTCATTTCAGAAGTTCTCCAAGGACTCATTACAAAGAAGCCATCCCCAACTCCACATCTTTAAGTCATGGAACCATGGCATCTAGATCCATCATCCACGGTCACTAGTGACGAGACCCTTCTCCCTACCACACCTATCATTGATGGTACCACTCAAACCATCAAACCCATCACATCCCCTACCATCATATCCTCTGAATCTATTGAACCCCCATCTCCTACCATCACATCTTCTGAATCTACTAAGTCCCCATCCCTTACCTTCACATCTACTGAATCCATTGAACATCCACCTCCTACTCTAAGAGTCATTGAACCCATCGACGACGCCCAAACCCATCCCAATGAACCTCATGAATCTTCCATCCCTCCATCTTCCCCACTTGAAGAGTTCCAACAAGACTCCGTTATCATGCCATCCACACAAGATGAGTCATGCCAAGAGTCTAATCCAAAGCATGCCAACATATCCCCTTCTTTAGATCAAGATCCTACCATCCCATCTAGTCCACCTCAAGATCAAAGTCCCCCATCCATTCCATCCCATGATCCCCTTGTCATTCAAGCTTCCACCACTCCATCTCCATCTCCATCGCATGAGCCTACTACCAAAAATCCAGATCCTATCATGGCCCCTACTCCCTCTCCTGATGTTGCTATCCCATCATCTCCTTCTCATGATCCCCCATCATCGCCTAAAAATGCTATCCCCACACCGCTTGCATATCCCCTTGGTCCTCTCACATTCCTCCCTGGTGGTCTCCTTGCAGAAGAAAAACAAAGCATATACACCAACCCTCCTCGTCCACCTAATAATGAACTCGCATCATTCTTCCAAAATAACAAAAATCTTGTCCTAGATCGAATGCTCAAGAGAATGAACTATCGAGGAAAAGGTTTAGGCCTTCATAAGCAAGGTATTATAGAGCCCATCCAAGCTAAAGAACATTTGTATCCACAAGGTCTTGGATGTATTTCCCAAGACTCACAATCTAAAGATGTCGGTACAACCTCTAGACGTCCTCAACACGCCTTTTTCCAAAAGAAATTCCGGCTCTTCCCATCGCCCCACTAGATCATATGTTTCCATCCCTCCTCCTCTATCATATCGCCTCAAAACCACCGTCCATATCCCTCCTTCATCTGCTCCATCCATTTTGGGTCCTTACATCCCTCCATCCACCATATCCCATCCTTCATTCTCTCCATCCATCTTGGGTCCATATATCCCAAGATCACCCCCTCCATCTCATCCTTTCATCCATTCATCACCTATCCATTTCATCCATCATAAACATCCCTCTCACATGTACCCTAATCAGGATCAACAAAGGCACATACCTCAACATCCCCCATCTACACGTAATCCCCATACTCCTACCTCCATTGCTCCACATCGTCCATCTCCTCGCACCCATCCCATTGCTAGTACAAGCACTTTGGATGCCAAAGGAAAAATGCATCAATATAAACACCCACATGAACCTAAAGCTTCCCATGTCCCCTCTAAAAGACATGGTAAAGAAAAGGAAAATAAAATCCCAAATCAAAATCAAATCTATAGCTCGCAAAGATCCAGCAAAGCAAAGATCAAAACCATGTGGATCCCAAAGAAAAAAGATGCAATGCCATCACAGGAAAAATCTATAAGAACATCCAAAGTCGCTAATCCAAAAGCTAATCATACACCCCTTTCATCTCCTAAGTCTGTTTTGGGTCCTTATGTCCCGAAATTCACCATTCCATCTCCTCCATTATCCCCACATTCTCCATCCCTTAATCCTATTATCTTTTCACATCCATCACCACATGTGCCAATGTTGGTCCTGAACACATCTCCCCATCACATATCCACCCCATCATTCTATCCATACCCTTTCCAACATCCCATCCATTATCCCATGTATCAACCCCATCAAATCCCTCTAATTCATCCTCATGCATAAGGTTGTACCAACATCCAACAGTCAGTTCGAACATGGGCTCTTACTACCTCATATAGAACTTGATGCTTGAGTCCTTCATCCATATCCTTATCATGTATCTTCTAAATTCCCTTATCCACATCCCTATCCTTATCCATTTTCACCCCCTACTATCCAAGAGACTCGAAAAATCAAAAAACGTCCAAAAAATAAATAGTAAAGAGAAATAATTGTCCAATGGTGAAAACTTGGAAAACAAGCTTAGATAAGTACCATGATGAAGACCGGAAAACATGCGTCATCGCGTAAATCCCCATCTGCACTTGGCGGCAACTTCGTGATATGCATTCCCTCCATCGCTATGCTTCCAGCTATGCACCCGTCTTCCTGTTATCCATCCTCTTCATAAATCCCCCCATCCCACCTATCTTCTGCATCCTACCATCATATCCCGTTTATCTCCCATCCCTCCAGCCTTCTTCTGATCTTGATCAAAATAGGGGCACCTATCTATACATGCTTTGGCCACCTCTTGGTATACATTCCCTTCATCCATGCTCTATTATATTCCTTGGTCACCCATCTTATCCTCCTCTAGTTACCTCCTCTTCCCATCCACTTGTCTCCCTTCCCTCATGCCTCATCATATATGACATATCTAGAGTGGGGGCATCTGCTTCCTTTGTGACATAGTCCTTGGAGACATTATCTATCATAACATCCCTTCCATCTCCCCATCCTTATCTTTGTATCCATCTATCCTAGCATCTCTTTCATCTCCCAATCCTTATATCCCTATCCATCTATCACAGCACCCCTTCCATCTCCCCATCCTTGTCTCCATATCCATTTATACTAGCATCCCTTTCATCTCCCAATCCTTATATTCCTATCCATCCAAACAATCCCTCCCATCCTTCATCCATTCTTTCATCTTTATCCTCATCCCATCTCACAATCCCTTGTCATTGGTATTTGGCTATAAGCCTCCCCCCATGCAACCTAATGCCATTTATCTCATCGTCATCACCCCTGCTTCTCTCGCACATCTTTCCAACCCCCTATCACTTTTCATCACTCATCTATCTATCATATCATCCTCCCAAGTCATTTTACTGCTTTGGATAACTATCCCATCCTTGAGCTTTATATAGTCACTATCCTCCAATCCAATCCAATCCAACAGGTCTATCTTGTTTCGTCATGTTAGTTTCATCATTTTAACCCCTTATCTAGGGTTATCTCATCATCTTTCATCCATCACTTGTCTGTGGCCTTTTGTCGAACTATGTTGCCCCTGCGCTTTCACGTAGGCAAGGTCGATCATTTGATCCGCCCCCGGGGTTCCATCCATCATCGATCTATATTGTCCACTTTTCTCCTGTTCTCCATCCTATCTTGGTCATCCATCGAAATCTCCATCATGGTCAGTCGTCAGCCTTTTATCGAACTACGAGGGATCTGCGCTTCCACGTAGGTAAGCTAATCTTTGATCGGCCCCCGAGCCCCTAGGTCGCTAGGATGTGTTAGTCTCCTATCTTGTGTCGCGTCATCAAGCTATGCCCTTATCTAGCTGGTTCTTAACAATGAAACCCACTTGTATCAATAAATCCAATCAGTTTTGAATATCCTACGTCATATCAATTTTTTAGCTTAGTATCCATCATCGGTCTCAACAGGATGCATCCTTCCTAACAGACCTCATCCATCCCATCCATCCCCTTGATCCTATGGCAAAGGATATTTGAAATTGATTGTGATCTTTTGATGCTTTTGAATTTTGTTTATCATTTGAGCTCCCTATCATCACTTGTCAAGGCTGCCATGATCCATCATATTATGGTGTGTTTTGATTGGTCCACATAGGGGCATATCTTGATCTTTTGTTTGATTGTGTCTTCTTGGTTGTCCCACGTAGTACCCACCAAGATCCCCGAGGTCTTGTATTATGTTGGGGCATCCTTTTGTGCTTGTGGTTATCTCAATACCTGGCCCGACCAAGGTCTTTGTGACCTTGGGGTGTTGGGATAGCCTTCTTATCTGTTGTGTTTATTTCATGCATTAGACACTATTACGCCTTGGTTCCACATACCCTGGCACTTGGTGTCTTATGCTATAGCAAAAATCAGTGCTCTGAAGATGGCAAATTGCATTAGGATTGCATTTCATTCTCCATTCCATCATCTTGCATATATCCCCCATCCTCTTACATATCACAATCCCCCCATCCTTTCATCCTTCATCCTTATCTCACATCTCTATCCAACCCCCATCCATTCCATTTAGCCTGAATCGTCTAATCATATCCTTGGTCTTGTTCTCAGTCTTGTTACAAGCCTAGATCCAATCATCTTCATCATCCTCATCATCCTCATCATCATCATCATCTCATTTTATTCTTCCATATCCTTTTGGTGTTGTTTTGGGATGTATCATTCCCTCATCAACAACACTTTTGTCATCATCATTGGGAGGCATTCTTTCCTATCCTTTAGTGGTGTTTTAGGATGTATCATTCCCTCATCAACAACACTTTCATCATCATCATCAGGAGGTATTCTTCCCTATCCTTTAGTGGTGTTTTGGGATGTATCCTTCCCTCATCAATACCACTCATTGGGATGTATCCTTCCCTATCCTCATTGATAACATTCCATCCATCCTCAACCCCTTTTGGCTTGTACCTTAACTGGGGCAACATCATCTTCGTCTCTGCATCTATTTTTGTTTCCCAACCTCCTATCACCTTTTCATCCTTTCATATCCATCCCTTTGCATCCTCTTCCTCATCTCCCATTTTATCATCTCATCCATTTCGAGAGCACATCCGTGTTCTCTTGAACCCACATGTCCTCTCAAGGGGGCATCCTTATTCCTAACCTTCATCTTCACCCCCATCATCTTTCCTCCTAGTCATCCATTTGATGACTGGGGCATCCTTCTCAATCTAACCATCTCCTTTTGGGTTCTATATCTTAATATTCTTTGAAATGATGCTACTTCGTAACACCATCTGAAAGAGGGGAAAAATGTAGACATCCAAATTTGGACACTTAATTTATCCAAATTTATCACTTTTCACCTAAACATCCTCTTATCCAAGTTAATTAAGTAATATTACTATTATTTAATTAATATCCTTAATTTTGCCAAATCCCTAAGGTATTTAATTAATAATTAAATACCTTACCCTCCTTAAATCCCCTTTCATCAAATGAATTAAATAAATATTACATTTATTTAATCCCTCACATGTCATTTTCATCTAATCTTAATCCATTTCCTAATCTCTTTATTAAGGATGTGCACATGCCTAATCCTTGATTAGGATGTGTCACATCCTCCAACTTTTGCAAGTTGGCTTTTAATCCTAATTAACCCCTAATTATCTCTAATTACTAATTAGTTAAACCTAATTAGTACCTTGGTCAACTCTCCCCATCTCCCAAGGAATTTTTAATTCCTTTTTATTCACCCTAGGCTCCTCTCTTCCCCATGTGAATTTTTAATTCACATTTTATTCCTTCTAGAATCCCCTTTTCCCATGCACCTTCTAGAATATTTGACTTGTCACATCAAGTCACATGTGACAAACTCCCACCTTTTGGGAACATTGTCTTATCCACTAGATTCTTTCAATCATTGTGAATTTAAAATTCACTTTTATTCACCCAAGATTCTTCCCATCTCCCAATGTACTTGGAAGGTACTTGTCCTTCCTCCACCTCATGTACCTTTTGACACCTCACCTCCATCTCATATCCCCTTGGCCACTTCACCCTCCACATGTCAAGATGTGAGGGCTTGTGGGTTCTCAACCCGCCATAGCCCTTCATCTTGACCTTGTTGGATCAATCTTGACCATTGAATTCTCTAGAGAATTCAAGTTCCTCTATAAATACCCCCTCCTCTAAGGCATTTGGGGAACACTTAGTCATTTGGAAACTACATGCTGCCATTTTGTGCACTCATCTAGCCTTCAATTACATTCACTTGCATTCATATCCAAGCACATAGTAAAATCTTCCATTTTAGCCACATCAAGAGCCATCAAGGAGCACACATATCATTCTAAG
Source organism: Sequoia sempervirens (assembly GCA_007258455.2). Lineage (NCBI taxonomy): Eukaryota > Viridiplantae > Streptophyta > Pinopsida > Cupressales > Cupressaceae > Sequoia > Sequoia sempervirens. Next base: position 73,460 of record VDFB02244824.1, on the reverse strand, counting down.
CAAAGGCCAATCAAAGGGATATCAACAACAAGGAAGGTAAAACCATTTGTCTTGTGCTATCTATTTTCCTTATTATTTTGTCACTCTCTTTTGTCTAATCTTGAGGTGTCCTTGGTCTTTTATCATTCATATTTTGAGTTATTTATACACTAGAATATGATAAATTCCAAGGTATACAGAGGTAAATTGATAAGGCTCATAACTAAAATATAGTGATATTGCATGGCCATGTGATGTAAGCATGGTAAAAGGTCATAAGTACAAGCATCAAGTAATCAAAATAGAATACAGGTATTACAAGAGATGGGATAATGGATATCTAGGCATAAAAGAATAAACAAACTATTGTGATAAAATCAAGCATGGATGCATAATAATTGGAAAAGTAATAAGAAAGGAATAAATAGAAGTAAAAAATGTGGCAAAGATGAGAAAATAAGGATAAATTGTGCAAAGGTAATAAAAAACAACATAAACACTTAGATAAAAATCAAGTAAAAAGAAAAGTGTCTTGTATACATTGATTTGATCCACGAAAATAACATAAAGAAAAGTCTTTAGCATATGACTAAAATTACAAAAGACAAGTTTTTATTAAACTAAATATTAGTTTCTTAAGAATATTAACATAATTAATATATTAACTAGAAAAAATAAATACAATTTAAAGAACATGAATTATTTGTTAAGTAAATTTGTATTTATATATAATAAATTTAAAAGAATTATTTTAAAATATTTTGAATGTATTCAATAATTAAAATATCTAATTTTATAAAAATTAAATACATTCAATTGTTAAAAAATGAAATTTTATAAAAATTAAACTTACATTTTATCCAAAAAAAATATTATACTCTTTTTTTGTTAAATTTTTAAAAAAATTAAAGATTTACTTGAAATCTTATATATAATATTCAAAAATTTATTCTAATGTTTTTAACATTCTTTCTTTATCAATAATCAAATTAAATATATATATATATAATACAAATTTATTTCTAACAAAATTTTACATTAATTTATAATAAATACATCAAAATTTTAATGTAAAAATTAATTTAATATAAATAACGGGGTTGGGGCCCTAGCTCAGTTGGCTTAATCTTTCCTATTGCAGGAGGTTGGTCACGAGGTCTAGTCTCCCCCACCCCCGTGGTATTGGAGGGCGTGTCGCACCATCGCCGCCGGTCATGTTAAAAAGTTTACCAGGCGCACTGCAGTTTATAGGGGTTCATGCCCGATTCCTGCAGTCTAAAAAAAATAAATTAATATAAATAACATTTTAGAAGATTTCAATATTTTTTATACTATAATATTGATATATTTTCACATTAAAATAGTTTTTACAATTTTTATTAAATTTTAAATATTTTTACAATTTTAAAAATATGTAATTAAATATTTAAATTCTATATAAAAATAAAAATAAAAATAATATATATTAAATTAGATAAAATAAAAATAATAATATATATTTAAAATGTTGTAAAAGCCTTATTTGCGTGCAAACATATTTACATAATTTTTGATGTAAAAACCATTCCTCGTCATGTAAATTGCAACCAGCGTCAATGGAGGATAAAAAAATATAGCCCACTATCAACTCATGTACAACAGTTAAATTGAAGTCTGACACCATTAGAAAAGTTTATATTAATTGACATCAGAAAATTTTTAATGGCAAGGAATGGTAACTATACTAATAAAAGGTTGAGTTAAGAGAGACATCCACCTAAGCACTCAGGATTTAGTGTGTGATGTTTAAGCCCAACCGATAGGACCTCTCTAACATTCCTTGCATGACGAGCCCATACAATAGTTATACCTGGTGGTTGGGAACCAATTGAAACACAACTCAAGATTCCATATCTTTTCTTATCTTTCGCATGTCTTTTAGCTGCACTCTGATGCACAACTTTAGTAACAAAATATTACGAATTTTTCAACATGTGCATCTATTTTATAGATTTTAGGCATGGTGTTGCATTAATTCTCAACAACTACCACCAGATGTTGACATGTGTTCCACTTGGACCATTGTAGTGGCTTGACCAATGATGCACCATTTTCTTGGAAGTGAGGCATCTTCTCTCTTCAAAGAGTGTGGGGACGACACATGGAATATGGGGCCCGTATGTTGAGTTAGTTTCCCTTCAACAAATTGACATCATTGGCTCCACCACATGGAACCATGGTGTTCTCTGAAGAGATAACTAAGTGTTTCTTGGAATGGGCGAGCATTGGGGTGCCATGTGTCTACAATGGGGTACTTCATACATGTAGTGAACTTTGCAAAGGCCATGATATAAAATAGAAGGTCAAGGTTAGATGCCTGGCTTAAAGCCATGCCTAACCCAATACCAAGTCATGAATAATTCAAAAGAGTGGATTATATCCATAGTTCTAGCAACTAATAGGGAGAATTCACTTGTAGATGGAGAACCCAAAATATCAGGCTTACACATAAGGAAATGAAGTCACAAAAAGGGGAGGCTAGTAGAATTTCACAATTTTTGAAGGGCAGCCCTTAGAGGCATCCATTCTTCTTCAGAAGGCTAAGCTTTCTTTTGCAAAGCATAAAAAACCCTATCTAAATCGATAATCTCTTTGAAAGAGATGTTTCTTAGGCTTTGCATAGTCGCCCTCATCTGGAACTTGAGTTGCATGAGGGGTTGCAGGATAGTCTGTGCTTCAGAGATGCTTGGTACTTGGCTGAGTTTTGCAAATATCATCTGGTCCTTTTTCTTGTAATCAACAACTCCTTGATTTCATCCTCTAAGGGGATTGCATTATTTGGGAGGAATGGAAAGGGGAGTCCTAAGAATACCAAATGTTCAATGTGTTTGTTTCTTTCTTAGAGAACTTGTTCCAATTCTTCTAGGTATGCTTTACATTTCATGGCTGCTTTGTTGCAACTCAAGAATTTGTTGAATTTACCCACTGCTTTCCTTTGGTCTATCACTCCTGTTGCTTGGATCACTTCATCAATCACATTGTATAGTTTCTCTACTAAAATATTTGAATATTTGACCTTTGGGGAGACGAAGGTGAGGGTCATCTCTACAAATTCACTCACCTGAGCATTCAATTGTTGTGAATCAATGATAAACTCAAGTGTTGGCTTGAGGTGTGAAGCCAAATTTATGATCCACTCCCAATATGATATATATAAGTGTTGAACCATTAGGAGGACACTTGTGGTCTGGGGATGGTTTAAAAGCTCTTGTTTTAGTTGTTGAATCGCTTGGTCCAAGACCTAGATCTCTAGTTGTATTTTTGTTGTAGTTGTTATTGTTTGTTTAGGGATTTTGCAAGGCTTCTCTAGGCTTGCGTTAGATTCTAAGTCTATTTTTGATGTAGCTAATCTTCTACTGCTTCTTTTTCCTTCTTCAAACCCTCTATCTCAACCTTTAATTCAACTACCTGGATTTGTAGTTAGGTTCTCTAATTCACTTCCAATTGGATATTTTTGATGGTGAGGTAGGTCTACAAATTGGGCCTCATTCCGATGAGATCTACATATTTAGCTCTATCCCTTTCCTTGTTTTGGTTGATCATGACCTTCATTTTGGTGATTTCATCATCTTTCTTTTCCAGTTGATGACTCATCTTAACATAATTTGTTGTTATGACCTTTTGCAAGAGTAATCTGCAGGCTACATTTGTCCATGAGGTTTAATCATTGTGGGTGTTTTGGGCAGGTGCATGAAGTTGGGTAGCAATTTCGTGGCCACTTTCTAAAAAAAGTTTGAAAATACCATAACACGAGTACATTATAATGCTCACATTATAGCACATTAAAAGCAAAAAAAAAAGTGAAAATTTTCATTTTCACTTCGATTGTTTTCTTCTTCTACCCATGGCCAAAACCCCCAACTTTCACGCTCGTGTTCTAAGAGGAGGTATTGAGCACAAATATTCAACAAGAGTTGTTATTTCTTTGCAAGGATGGTGCCACGACGACAAAGAGGTGGGAGAGGTAAGTATTGTTTGTTGTTTGTTTTGAATTTCTTAGTTTTAGGTTGATTTTGTTAGTTTTAGGTTATATTTGATATATAAATTTTTGAATTTGTAGGAGATACAAATGAACCTGCAAACCCACAAAATCCTCAACAAAAAGAGCAACCAAATCCTATAGAACAAAATCTTGAACAAGAAAATCAACCTCAACAACAACCTCCTCCACCAATCCCTCAACACCCTCCTAGCACGCAACAAAATTTAATGAGTGAGATTGAGAGCAATAAAAAACAAATTGAGGATTTTATTAGTAGGTTGAGTGATCGAAATGGTTCAACCACATAAAGAATGGCCCTCACAAATTCATTGAAAGATATGTTAAAAAATGTGGATTCAATTAGCAAACAAATAACTAGATGGCAAAATAGGAAGCAGGCGGCTAAGGCATATTATGCAGATAAACTATCATATAAACTAGTAAAGGATTTAAAAATTACAAAATGTGATTTATGTTCATTATTCACTGACCCACGTAGAAATCAAAATCTTACCCTCAATGCGAAGAGGTTTCTTATTCATTGGTGTCACCACCAAGAGATTAGGAACCATTTTTATGATAGGTGGTACATGGTCTTTGATGACCAATCATGCAACAATTGTGCAGTCCCCCAGTATTTTCGTAGGAAACTATACAGTGAGTTCATATTGAACAAAATCCCAAATTATTTTGATATGAGGGACTTCCAAGGGAGAGGTGGGGGGTCAGCTTAGGATAGGCCCGATGCATAGTCGGATCCTACATGGCAAGGGAGAGTGTCGACATAGAGATATTGCAAGTGATCGACACTTTGACCTAGAGTGTCATCCATCATACTAGCCCTATTCTACAGTGCCATCTAGGGGAGTCTTCAAGTGGCGGCCTTCAAACCCATGTGTGTCAATCTTTTGGGGCGGCTTGTTCATATGACCCCACCGACACTCAGAAGGCTATTATAGAGGATCTGGATGTAGCTATAGAGATGGAGAGGGCGGCTGACATTTTGCATGATGCGTATGGAATTGATACTCAGGTAAAAGTTAGCATGTTCATTGAATTTAATTTATTAAATTTCAATTTTGAAATGCAAGATTAACTAATTTAGTTTTATGATTTTAATAAAATTGTAGGGTCACAGTGTTGAGAATGGATACACTAGCCCTCCACCTACTTATTTCTGCAGTACACCTATCGGCGGGGTATGTAACTAGTAAACAATTATAAATTTATTACATGTTAATAACATAGTTTTATGAATGGTATTTGAATATGTGATTTTGGATGTTGAACAAGGTAATATTGGAGGTTTTGAGGGAACACCTCCCAGTGCCAGTGGATTTACTCAAACCTACACGGAGGTAATAGAATAAAAAGTTTAACTAATGAATTGTACTTAATAGATTTGTGTAGTTTATATTCATATCGTTGGTTACATTGCATTGCACATCATTCAAACTCAATGCATTACTTCACATTCCATAACTAATAACTAGATGTTGATAGATGACAAAATTTTAACTACAATATAGTTGTTTAGAAAGTCAACATAAGCAGTGATGCAATTTCTTCACATGGAGGCATGGGCTTGGAAAGGTACACCTGCATGACAAATTATGGATACTTGGAAAAAATCTATGAAACCTGTAGACATCCAAATTTGGACACTTAATTTATCCAAATTTATCACTTTTCGTCTAAACATCCTCTTATCTGAGTTAATTAAATAATATTACTATTATTTAATTAATATCTTTTTAATTAAGGTATTTAATTAATAATTAAATACCTTACCTCCCAATCCTCTTTTCATCAAATAATTAAATAAATATTACATTTATTTAATTCCTTCACATGTCATTTTCATCTAATCCTAATCCATCTCCTAATTTCTTCATTAGGATGTGCACATGCCTAATCCTTGATTAGGATGTGTCACATCCTCCAACTTTTGCAAGTTGGCTTCTAATCCTTATTTATCTTCTAATTACTGATTAATTAAGCCTAATCATTCTCCAAGGAATTTTTAATTCCTTTTTATTCTTCCTAGATTCCCCTCTTTTATATGTGAATTTTTAATTCACATTCCATCCTTCCAAGGCTTCTAGAACCTTGGACTTGTCACAATCTCCATATGTGACCCACCTTGGACTTGTCACAATCTCCCCATGTGACCAAGTCCCACCTTTTTGGAGCCCACCTTTTATCCTCTAGACCATCCTATGAATGTGAATTTTTAATTCACATTTATCCTCCCAACCACCTTTCCTTTTCCCATGTAGATTTTTGAGGAATTCTAAAATTCCTCAAATGTCCCTTTCACTCCCACTTGGGGACAAGAAATCCCTTTTTGTAGAAATCCTCTCATCCCCAAGGTGCATGTCCTTTTCCACCTCATGTACCTTTTTGACAACTCATCTCACACCTCATATCCCCTTGGCCACTTCACCCTCCACATGTCAAGATGTGAGGGCTTGTGGGTTCTCAACCCACCATAGCCCTTCATCTTGGCCTTGTTGGAGCAATCTTGACCATTGAATTCTCTAGAGAATTCAAGATCCTCTATAAATACCCCCTTTTCAAGGGCATTTTTAGAACTTCTTCATTTGAGCAACCTTATGCTGTTAATTTTCCTTTTCAACACTTTGCACTCTCATAACTACATGCTGTCCATTTGAATCCTCAAGTCTTTTTCAATCATTCAACCATCTTTGTTCATCATTTTGCATATTGAAGCTTGCATTTTAGTCATTCAATCCATCATCTGAGGAGCACACAACCAATCCAAGCAAGGGCCAATCAAAGAGGTATCAACAACAAGGGAGGTAAAAGTATTTGTGTTTCATTTTATTTGCATTCCTTTTCGTTGGACCACTCTTTTGGCTAATCTTGAGGTGTCCTTGGTATTTTGTTATTCACATTTCTTAGTTATTTCACACATTTAGAGCAGTAGGAATTCCAAGGTATACATTTCTGGCACGTCCGGTGGGACCCACGCACGGGTCTTGCATTTAATGTTTCTTTGAGTTAAGATTTTGCAGGAAAAGCTCACAGAGTTGCGGTAGCGCCCTTCACAGAGTTGCGGTAGCGCCCTTTACAGAGTTGCGGCAGCGCCCTTCACAGAGTTGCGGTAGCGCCCTTCACAGAGTTGCGGCAGTGCCCTTCACAGAGTTGCGGCAGCGCCCTTCACAGAGTTGCGGCAGCGCCCTTCATAGAGTTGCGGCAGCGCCCTTAACAGCACGGTTTGGAGGGTAAAATGGACGTTTTGGCTTCGTTTTTTCTCTAGTTTTTTGTTATATTCACGTGATAACTCTCTAACGTTGTTCTGGCAAGAATATTGCTATTTTTCACTAACGTTTTTGCAGTATATTGTGGAAAAATTTGACCAAAGGCGAAAAAGAAAGAGGACAACTAACATTTGTTTGCAGGGGCATCTACATAATCAGACTTTCAAAAATTATCTTTGCTGCTCTCAAACATAGTCTAATTAGGGGGATTAAATCTCATTGTTTGCTGTGGTTGTTTACTTTTGTGTTACCCAAGGGGGCATTGATTTGTTTTCACTTTCCCCTTGCACTTCGTGTGAGCCTGGGGAGTAGTTGGAAACAGTTGGTGTCTTCTTTTTAGTGGGACCTACTTGGGGATTTCATCACCCCAAGGGACGATTTCAACCACGTGTACTGGCGGGGTATATAAAGGGGGGAGAACGAAAGTTGTACCCCAATCTAGTTGCGTCGTAATTGGCGGAGCGTCGAAGCTAGGGTGATACCTAGATAGACGTGAAGAGTTGGTCTGAGCCTTTCAGTATCTCGCTGGGGTTCCCGACTCACGCTTGTGACGGACTAGTGTTCACGGTTGTGCCTCACATACCGAGAGTATATCGAGGACTCCCTAGAAGCCTTGTGCATCCTAGATTAAGACTTTGCCTTGCCATACCCGTAAGATTAATCATAGGATTGTGCTTGCTTGAGGTGTTTCCTTGTGGGAATTCTGTCAAATTTTGATACTTTTGACTTATTTCATCATTTTGCGTCCTTGCCATAGCCTTTTCCATCAAAAACCAAGCTTTGTTCCCACAGAAAAGCGGTAGTGCCCTGCGCAGAAACGCGGTAGCGCCCCTTTTTTGCTACAGAAACATGGTAGCGCCCCTGTTTTGCTGCAGAAATGTGGTAGCGCCCCTGTTTTGCTGCAGAAACGCGGTAGCGCCCCTGTTTTGCTGCAGAAAGGCGGTAGCGCCCCTGATTTGCTGCAGAAACGCGGTAGCGCCCCTGATTTGCTGCAAAAAGGCGGTAGCACCCCTGATTTACTGCAGAAAGCTATCTACACCCCCAATTTTGCTGAAAACGCCCCTAATTTTGCTGGAAACGCCCCTGATTTTACTGCAGAATGTTGGCTACGCCCCTTTAACTTCCCGGGCCTACCATTTACAAACCGTACGTCGAATCAACTTCGTTCAAAAACTAAGATTGCTTAATTTTTCAAGATCTATCTAGTGGTACCTTTTATTTCTTCCTATCTAATCAAGCCAATCCATTCCTCTGACCATCTAATCAATCCAAGCACACCAATCTGATCAAGTTTATCCAATCACAATTATCCAATCAACATCATCTAATCATTTAATCCTATCTAATCAAACTGATCTAGCACTTGAATCAAATTCATCAAATCATCTACCTGATCCAATCATCTGCCTACCGAATCCCATCAAAATCAAAATCAATCCCATCGCATCATCCAATCATCCTAATCTGAGCTTTTGTCTAATCTTGATCTAAGCTTGACTTAAATCCCAATTTGAGCTTTCATCCATCTCCATTCAAAATCTTTGATCCATTCTATTTATGCTTTCACCATCATGAATCCTCATCCTCCATCAATATTAGTCAAGGGAAACCCTAATTACGTGGATGACGATAACGAAAGTCTTGTCAATCAAGAAGAATATGACATAGATCCCCTTGATGCTAATGTCACTGGTAAAATCTCTCCACCCACTTTCCATAATCCAATCACCCCTTCCAGTCATCCCGTTATGTCTTCATCCATGCCTAGTCATGCTCCTTATGCCACCCTTGACAATGGATATCCAGTATCTTCTTCATCCCCATATTTGTCATGTCCTTCATCTACATCATCCCCTTACACAACATCTACATCCTCTTATCCTCATCTTCCATCCCAATACTCCTATTACAATTCCCCATCCATGTCCCCCTATCCTAATCCTCTTTTCCAATCTTCCCATACTAATCCTACATCCACACCCTTTTACCTTAATCCTACATCCACATATCCTAATCATAATCCACCATCCCAATACCTTTATTATAATCCATCCCCCACATCCTCTTGTTCCACTACACCACCTATATCCTCTTGTCTTAATCCACAATTCATGTCCCCCTATCTTAATTCACCACTCCAATATCCTTACCTTAACCCTCCATCTACTCCTAGTCCTTCATCCAATCCTATTCATACATCTACTCCTAGTCCTCCATCCAATCCCATTCATCCATCCCATCCTAGTCCTCCATCTACTCCTAGTGCTCCATCCAATCCTAGTCTCCCATCTACTCCTAGTCCTCCATCCAATCCAAATCCCCCATCTACTCATAGTCCTACATTCGCTCCCATTCCTCCATCTTACCCTAGTCCACCAATCCATAATCCCTCATCCATTTCTACCACCCTAGCCAAGCCAACCATATGCAAGTCTCTCATTTCAGAAGTTCTCCAAGGACTAATTACAAAGAAGCCATCCCCAACTCCACATCTTGAAGTCATGGAACCATGCCATCCCAATCCATCATCCACGGTCACTAGTGATGAGACCCTTCTCCATACAACACCTATCATTGTTGTTAACACCCCTAGCACTGATCAAACCATTGAAACCATTGAAACCATTGAACCTACTAAATCCATTGAACCCACATCTCCCACTATTAGAGCCACTAAAACCATCAAAGACACCCAAGTCCAATCCACTCCCTCTACTCCTAGATCCACCCAATCCATCGAAGACACCCAAGTCCAATCCACTCCCTCTACTCCTAGATCCACCCAATCCATCGAAGACACCCAAATCCAATCCACTCCTCCCACTCCTAGTAGCACCAAAGCCCATTCCAATGAACCTCATGAATCTTCCATCCCTCCATCTTCCCCACTTGAAGAGTCCCAACAAGACTCCGTTACCATGCCTCCCGCACACAATGAGTCATGCCAAGAGTCTAATCCAAAGCATGCCAACATATCCCCTTCTCCAAATCAAGATCCTCCCATCCCATCTAGTCCACCTCAAGATCACAGTCCCCCATCCATTCCATCCCATGATCCCCTTGTCATTCAAGCTTCCACTGCTCCATCTCCATCTCCATCGCATGAGCCTACTAACACAAATCCAGATCCTATCATGGCCCTTACTCCCTCTCTTAATGTTGCTATCCCATCATCTCCTTCTCATGATCCCCCATCATCACCTAAAAATGCTATCCCCACACCGCTTGCATATCCCCTTGGTCCTCTCACATTCCTCCATGGTGGTCTCCTCACAGAAGAAAAACAAAGCATATACACCAACCCTCCTCTTCCACCTAATAATGGACTCGCATCATGTTTTCAGAATAACAAAAATCCTATCACGGATTGAATGCTCAAGAAAATGAACTATCAAGGAAAAGGTCTAGGCCTTCACGAGCAAGGTATTTTAGAGCCCATCCAAGCTAAAGAACATTTGTATCTGCAAGGTCTTGGATGTACTACTCATGACTCGCAATCCAAAAATGTTGGTACAACCTCTAGGCGTCCTCAACGAGTCTTTTCCAAAAGAAATATCGGCTCTTCCCATCACCCCACTAGATCATATGTGGCCATCCCTCCTCCTCTATCATATCACCTCAAAACAACCGTCCATCTTCCTCCTTCATCTGCTCCATCCATTTTGGGTCCTTACATCCCTCCATCCACCATCTCCCACCCTTCATCTACTCCATCCATCTTGGGTTCTTATGTCCCTCCACCCACTATGGCTGCTTTCGGTCCATATGTCCCTAGATCACCTCCTTCGTCTCATCCTTTCATCCATTCAACACCTATCCCTCTCATCCATCATAAACATCCCTCTCACATACCCCATGGTCAGGATCAACAAAGGCACATACCTAAACATCCTCCATCTACACATAATCCCCATACTCCTACCTCCATCACTCCACATCATCCATCTCCTCACACCCATCCCATTGCTACTAAAAGCACTTTGGTTGTTAAAGAAAAAATGCATAAATCTAAACATCCACATGAATCTAAGGCTCCTCACATCCCCTCTAACAGACATGTTAAAGCAAAGCAAAATTAAATCCAAAATCCAAATCAAATTTGTACGCCGCAAAGGCCCACCAAAGCAAAGATCAAAACCATGTGGATCCCAAAGAAAAAAGATGCCATCAAATGAAAAATCTGTAAGAACATCCAAAGTTGCTAATCCAAAAGCTAATCATACCCCCCTTTCATCTCCTAAGTCTGTTTTGGGTCCTTATGTCCCGAAATTCACCATTGCATCTCCTCCATTATCCCCACACTCTCTATCCCTTAATCCTATTATCTTTCCACATCCACCACCACATGTGCCAATGTTGGTCCTGAACTCATCTCCCCATCACGTATCCACCCCATCATTCTATCCATACCATTTCCAACATCCCACCCATTATCCCTCGTATCTTCTCCATCAAATCCCTCTAATTCATCCTCTTGCATAATCCATTTCTCCTAATAAGGTTGTACCAACATCCAATAGTCGGTTTGAACATGGGCTCTTACTACCTAGTATAGAACTTGATGCTTGAGTCCTTCATCCATATCCTTATCGCTTGTCTTTTAAATTCCCTTATCCACATCCCTATTCTTATCCATTTTCATCCCCTTGCTATCCGCAAAACTCCAAAAAGTCCAAAAATCCACAAAAATTCAAAAATTCAAAAATTCAAAAAGTCAAAAGTTAAAAAGTCAAAAGAAAAAAAAATATAGTAAAGAGAAATAATCCATCCAATGGTGAAAACTTGGCAAACAAGCGCCTTGGATAAGTACCATGATGAAAACCTGGCAAACAGGCGTCATGTGTAAACTCCCCATCTGCACTTGGGGGCAACTTCCTGACATGCATTCCCTCCATCCGCTATGCTTCTAGCTATGCACCCGTCTTCCTGTTATCTATCCTCTTCATAAATCCCCCCATCCCACCTATTTTCTGCATCCTACCATCATATCCCATTTATCTCCCATTCCCTCCATCCTTCTTGATCAAAATTGGGGCACCTATCTATGCATGCTTTGGACACCTATTGGTATACATTCCCTTCATCCATGCTCTATCATATTCCTTGGTCACCCATCCTGTCCTCCTTCAGTTATCTCCTTTATCTTATCATCCACTCGTCTTACGGCCCTCATGCCTCATCATATATGACATATCTAGAGTGGGGGTATCTGCTTCCTTTGTGACATAGTCCTTGGAGACATCATCTATCATAACATCCCTTCATCTCCCTATCATCTATCATAGCATCCCTTCCATCTCCCCATCTATCCTAGCATCCCTTTAATCTCCCAATCCTTATACTCCTATCCATCCAAACAATCCCTCCCATCCCCCATCCCTATATCTCTATCCATTCTTTCACCTTTATCCTCATCCCATCTCACAATCCCTTGTCATTGGTATCTGGCTATAGGCCTCCCCCCATGCAACCCAATGCCATTTATCTCATCATCATCACCCCTGCTTCTCTTGCACATCTTTGCAATCTCCTATCACTTTTCATCACTCATCTATCTATCACATCATCCCCCCAAGTCATTTTACTGCTTTGGATAACTATCCCATCCCTGAGCTTTATGTGATCATCATCATCCTATCCAATCCAACAGGTCTATCCTATCTTGTCATATCGGTCCCATCTTTTTATCCACTTATCCTATCATCTTATCATCATTTATCCATTGTTTGTCTTTGGTCTTGTCGAACTACGTTGCCCCTGCGCTTTCACGTAGGCAAGGTTGATCATTTGATCTGCCCCCGGAGTTCCATCATCGATCTTCATTGTCCACTTTGCTCTTCTCTCGTCTATCATCAGTCTTTCTCCTTTTGTCCATCCTATCTTACCCTATCCCCCCCTCCCCCTATTTTCCCTAACCCTCCATCCTACCCTATTCCCCATCCCATCCTACCCTACCCCCTACCCATCCCTTTTCACCACTCCCCATCCCCATTCTATCCTACCCATCCCCCTATGTTCCCTACCCCTCCCCTTTTCCTCCCATCCCCATCCTATCCTATCCCCTACTCATCCTCCCCTACCCTATGTTCCCTACGCCTCCCCTTTTTCCCCCATCCCCATCCTATCCTATCCCCTACCCATCCTCCCCTGCCCTATTTTCCCTACCCCTCCCCTTATCCCTTTTCCCCCATCCCCATCCTATCCTATCCCCTACCCATCCTCCCCTGCCCTATTTTCCCTACCCCTCCCCTTATCCCTTTTCCCCCATCCTCATCCTATCCTATCCCCTACCCATCCTCCCCTGCCCTATTTTCCCTACCCCTTCCCTTATCCCTTTTCCCCCATCCCCATCCTATCCTATCCCCTACCCATCCTCCCCTGCCCTATTTTCCCTACCCCTCCCATCATCCCCTTATCCCCCTACCCATCCCCCTTACCCCCCATCCCCTATCCTCCATCCCCCCATCCCTTATCCCCTACCCCTACCCATCCCCTTATCCCCCTACCCATCCCCCTTACCCCCCATCCCCTATCCTCCATCCCCCCATCCCTATCCCCTACCCTACCCATCCCTTCTTACCCCCATCCCCTATCCCCTAATTCCTTCCCCTTCCCCCTTTTCCCCTCCCCTTCTTCTCCCTCCCTCACAAGCCGGGCAGCACCGCTTCAAGTATACAGGCCACAGAGCTGCCTCCCACTGGCAGAACAAGCTTGGCCAAGCAGAGCCCACCCCTACAAGTATAGAGTTTAATGCAGTTCACCATTTCCCCCAATTTCTTACACTTTGAATTTTTTTACACAAATTGATTCCGACCCAGTTTGTCATTTTTCGTAACGAACAAAACCCATGTCTTGAAATTTTCAAAATCGATTTTTGATTTTTCCCCCGACACTTCCGAAGGTCATAACTTTTGACTCGGGTGTCCGTTTGAGCTGAAATTTGACGAGTGGTTGCATTATGAGCTAACGAGTGAATTCCCAACAAGTTTTATAGACCCTGTTTTGACCCATTTTTGGGGCCTCAAAGTTTCATCTTGACCCCCAAAATTCTAATTTAGTGTTTTCTGAAAAATTGTTTCCACTAATAGCTCAAAATGCATATCTTGAATCTGGGATGTTTGTTGGCAATTCATCCTATCTCACCAATGGGTATTTTTTGGACAAAATTGGGACTCCCAAACGTCTATCCATGAGGTTTCCTAAAATGGCAAAATTTGACAGTTTTTGAAAATTGCCACATCGGGAAAAATCTGCTTGTCAACACCTTACATCCCTTAAAGCCCCGGAACTCGGTGTAGAATCAATTCAATCATATCCTTCAATCATTCTAGTCTTCGATCCAATCCTCATCTGAGCTTTAATCTTATCCGAATCTGAGCTTAGCCAAACCCCTAATCTGAGCTTTCATCCATCTGCAACAAAGTCTTAAGATCCCTCCCTCCATCTTCTTCAATTTTGTCCCATTCATCCATTCGAATAAATCTATTCACTCATTCCATGTAACCATTCATCTGCTTCGAACTTCCTCCTATCATCTCAAACATTCATCAAACCTCCTTCTATCATATTCCATAATCTCGATCAATCATTTACTCATTCTGAGTAATCTTCCACCTGTCCCAAGCATCAGTCATCTACCCATTTGGCCACCTTTTCCTCATCCAAATCCTTATCCCTCTATCCAATTCACCCAAACAATCATTTTTCCTCCCCCCCTTCTCTCCCCTCATCCCATCTCCTAATCCCTTGTCATTGGTATCTAGCTATAGGCTTTACCCCATGCAATCCAATGTCATCCATCCTATCGTCATCACTTCTGCTTCTTTTGCACATCTTTTCTATCTCATCGTTCATCATTTCACCATTCATCTATATGGCATGTCATTTGCCCACTTCATCTTTGATGATTTGGATAACTATCCCATCCCTGAGCTTTATATAGTCACTATCGTCCAACATCATCTATCTTATCACTTCATCATTCATCTATCTTGTCCCATCGTGTCGGTCCAATCATTTTATCCCCTTATCTAGGGTCATCTCATCCTCTTTCATCCATCATTTGTTGTCGGTCTTTAGTCGAACTACGTTTCCCCTGCACTTTCACGTAGGCAAGGTCGATCATTTGATCCACCCCCGGGGTTCCATCATCGGTCTTCAACTCTTGTTCCTATTGTCGGTCCCATCTTTTTATCCACTTATCCTATCCTCTTATCATCCTTTATCCATTGTTTGTCTTTGGTCTTGGCGAACTACGTTGCCCCTGCGCTTTCACGTAGGCAAGGTCGATCATTTGATCTGCCCCCGGGGTTCCATCATTGATCTTCATTGTCCACTTTGGTCCTCTATCATCTATCATCGGTCTTTCTCCTTTTGTCCATCCTATCTTTACCATCCATCAAGGTCTCCATCTTAGTCAGTCGTCCACCTTTCACTGAACTACGAGGGCTCTGCGCTTTCACGTAGGCAAGGCTAATCTTTGATCAGCCCCCGAGCCCCTAGGTCTTTAGGTTTTGTCGGTCCCATGTCTTGTCTTCCTTGTGTCGTGCCATCAAACTATGCCCTTATCTAGCTGGTTCTTAACAAACGAGATCCACTTGTATCATGAGATCCAATTGATTTTGAACATCCCGCGTCATAACGATATTTTAATATCCATCATCTTTGGTCTCAACAGAATGTATCCTTCCTAACAGACCTCATCAATCCCATCTATCCCTTCGATCCTATGGCAAAGGACATTTGAAATTGATTGCAATCTTTTGTTGCTTTTGTATTTTGTTTATCATTTGAGCTCTCTATCATCACTTGTCAAGACTGCCATAATCCATCATATTATGGTGTGTTTTGATTGGTCAACATAGGGGCATATCTTGCTCTTTTTATATTTGTGTCTTCTTGGTTGTCCCACGTAGTACCCACCAAGATCCCTGAGGTCTTGTGTTATGCTGGGGCATCCTTTTGTGCTTGTAGTTATCTCAATACCTGGCCCGACCAAGGTCTTTGTGACTTTGGGGTGTTGGGATAGCCTTGTTGTCTGTTGTGTTTATTTTATGCATTAGACACTAATTCGCCTTGGTTCTTCATACCCTGGTGTCTTGTGTTTGATGCTATAGCAAAAACTAGTGTTCCAAAGATGATAAATTGCATTTAGAATTGCATCTCATTTTCCATTCTATCATCTTGCATGTATCCCCCCATCCATTCATCCTTCATCCTTATCTCTATCCAATCTCCATCCATTCCACTTAGCCTGAATCATCTAATCATATCCTTGCTCTTGTTCTAAGTCTTGTTACTAGCCTTGACCCATCATCATCATCATCCATTGGTATCATTCCCTATCCCTATGGTGTTGTTTTGGGATATATCCTTCCCTCATCAACAACACTTTCATCATCATCATCGGGAGTTATTCTTCGCTATCCTTTAGTGGTATTTTGGGATGTATCCTTCCCTCATCAATACCACTCAGTGGGATGTATCCTTCCCTATCCTCGTGGTGTTTTAGGATGTATCCTTCCCTCATCAATACCACTCAGTGGGATGTATCTTTCCCTATCCTCATTGACAACACTCCATCCATCATCAACCCATTTTCGCTTGTACCTTGACTGGGGCAACATCACCTTTTGTCCTCAAATCCATTTGTGCTTCATCCATTATCACCTTGCATCATCTTCCTCATCTCCCCTTGCATCACATCATCTATTTCGAGAGCACACACGTGTTCTCTTCAACCCGCATGTCCTCTCGAGGGGGCATCCTTCATCCCTAACTCTTCATCTTCACCCCCATCGTCTTTCCTCCTAGTCATCCCTTTGATGACTGGGGCATCTTTTCCAATCTAACCATCTTCTTCTAGGTTCTATATTTTAATATTCTTTGAAATGATGCTACTTCATAACACTATCTCAAGAGGGGCAAAATGTAGACATCCAAATTTGGACACTTAATTTATCCAAATTTATCACTTTTCGTCTAAACATCCTCTTATCGAGTTAATTAAATAATATTACTATTATTTAATTAATATCTTTAATTCGCTGAATCCTAAGGTATTTAATTAATAATTAAATACCTTACCCTCCTTAATCCTCTTTTCATCAAATAAATTAAATAAATATTACATTTATTTAATTCCTCACATGTCATTTTCATCTAATCCTAATCCATTTCCTAATTTCTTCATTAGGGATGTGCACATGCCTAATCCTTGATTAGGATGTGTCACATCCTCCAACTTTTGCAAGTTGGCTTTTAATCCTCATTTATCTTCTAATTACTAATTAATTAAGCCTAATCATTCTCCAAGGAATTTTTAATTCATTTTATTCTTCCTAGATTCCCCTCTTTTATATGTGAATTTTTAATTCACATTCCATCTTCCAAGGCTTCTAGAACCTTGGACTTGTCACAATCTCCACATGTGACCCACCTTGGACTTGTCACAATCTCCACATGTGACCAAGTCCCACCTTTTTGGAGCCCACCTTTTATCCTCTAGACCATCCTATGAATGTGAATTTTTAATTCACATTTATCCTCCCAACCACCTTTCCTTTTCCCATGTAGATTTTTGAGGAATTCTAAAATTCCTCAAATGTCCCTTTCACTCCCACTTGGGGACAAGAAATCCCTTTTTGTGGAAATCCTCTCATCCCCAAGGTGCATGTCCTTTTCCACCTCATGTACCTTTTTGACAACTCATCTCACACCTCATATCCCCTTGGCCACTTCACCCTCCACATGTCAAGATGTGAGGGCTTGTGGGTTCTCAACCCACCATAGCCCTTCATCTTGGCCTTGTTGGAGCAATCTTGACCATTGAATTCTCTAGAGAATTCAAGAACCTCTATAAATACCCCCTTCTCAAGGGCATTTTTAGAACTTCTTCATTTGAGCAACCTTATGCTGCTAATTTTCCTTTTCAACACTTTGCACTCTCATAACTACATGCTGTCCATTTGAATCCTCAAGCCTTTTTCAATCATTCAACCATCTTTGTTCATCATTTTGCATATTGAAGCTTGCATTTTAGTCATTCAATCCATCATCTAAGGAGCACACAACCAATCCAAGCAAGGGTCAATCAAAGAGGTATCAACAACAAGGGAGGTAAAAGTATTTGTGTTTCATTTTATTTGCATTCCTTTTCATTGGACCACTCTTTTGGCTAATCTTGAGGTGTCCTTGGTATTTTGTTATTCATATTTCTTAGTTATTTCACACATTTAGAGCAGTAAGAATTCCAAGGTATACAAAACCATAATAGTAAGCAATAGCATAGACAAGGCAGTTAGTAGTTTCAAAAAATGTCTCAAAGAAATGTGGTCTCATGGCATGATGGAATTCCATTCCATCACCATGAGACCACATTTATTCGAGGCATTTCTTCAAAATTCTCACCACCTTTTCTATGATACCACATTTTTCATACATGTGCACAAAAGTATTTTATCAAACTACTCGTGCTTCCTTGTTGTTATGGCTAAAAGCCTAAAATAGGTGCTTTCCAACAAACTATGGATGCTTGGAAAAATATCTATCAAACCATAATAATAAGCAATAATACCATAGAGAAGGAAATGAACTTTTTGAAAAACTACCTGAAAGAAATGCATTCTTATGGTGATGAAATGCCATGATGTGCATTTGTTTGTAATGGCATTCCATAACCATGAGACTGCATTTCTTTTGAGGAATTTTTTCAAACAGTTCAAGTTGCCTTCTCTATGCCACCACAGTTATCGTACATGTCTATGGAAGCATTTAACCAAAAGATTCAGTGGCTTGCTGCTACGGGTAAAAGCCTGAAAACACATCCTTTCGAACAAGATATGGATAGGGAAAATAGTAAGCATGCTAATTAGAAATATATAGTTTAATAAGTACTCAAAAGAAATTTCATAAGATCTCATACACTATAAGTCATGACGTGGATCGCTATTGTAACTTTTTTGTGATTAAATAATTTGTTGTTTTATTTTCAGATGTTGGTTGTGGAGACACCTCCAAATCTTACGAGGGCAATGGATATTAGTGTTTCATCTACTATACAATCCTTGATGGCTTTGACAGGGGAGGTATGAGGAAAATTACTAAATTTCAATTTATATTAGTTGTTATAGATGTTAGTTCGAGTGAAAAATCAAACCAAATTATTGATTTGTAGTCTAATTTCTATTTGGATGGTTTATCTAGGGCTTGAGTATGCCTCAACATCGGTGTGCGAATATTTCCCTCGTGGAGAGTGATCGTGAGATGGCCGTAAGTGATTATTTTTTAAAATATATCATTTTTTATAATGTAATTTCTATATATTAATGTCTTTAATTCTTATTGTACAATAGTTAAAACTTCACCAAGAACTTAACACTAGTAGGAGGAGCAATAGGAGCACCCCTCAAGTGCAGCAGAAACAAGTGACAGACATATCACCATCCAATCGACCAACAAAGGGCAAGAGTTTATTTCGAGAGCCTGGATAGCAATGACTTTTGATTCTAGAGCCCTTTGTTGTATGCCTACATGGTAGTTTTTTACATATTCTATATTGGATATATTGGACATTGTATGCCTATATGGCATTCTTGTAACCCTATATGCCTATTTTGTACCTATATTTTATACTTATATCGACATATATTGATGTATGCATACATGGCTATTTGGTTAATACAAATCTTTTTTATCGATGGTGTCCATATTTGCATGTTATAAATTCATGGTTCAATAGATATGAGTTACGTGTATTCAAGTGTATACTTTACAATGTACATGTATTCTTTGCGACTTACTTGTGTTCCAATGTATACTTTTTGACTTACACGTTTTCATGCGTATACCTTGTATTTCTGCATATACTTTGTATTAAGTTGTGTATACTATGTATTCGTGTGTATACTTCAAGGCATATGTTTGTGTGACTACTTTCGCTTCCCTTATTGACATGCACATGCTTGACTTATTCACGTGTATACTTATTAATTAGTTATCCATAGCATTGATCATTGTTGTCCTTCATGGTTTGTCTTGAATAAATTAATTGATTGTTAGTAAACAACTTTATCTAAAAGCAAAAAACATGTTTTCAATTGGCATTCTATGAAATGATTGATAAAAAGATTCCAATATATTTAATCATTTGATTGGAACAAGTCAATTAAGCAAAGGATACATAAGACTTTTCCTTTTAGATTAGCAATGCATGGAAGTTTCAAAAAGTATCCTTGATATTACAAAAAGATATGTGTTTATACACTTCAATTGTGCACTCACCCTTTGGTTCTTTGAAAGAAAAATATGCCTATGCCATTGTTACACTGTACAGGTAAACCAGATTTTGTATTGTGGAGCTATATTAAGCTATGACTCTCAAGACCAATGTAACAATGATACAAAATAATGTTTAAGACTGCAAGAAAACATCAAAATGGCTAGTGTACTAAACAAATTCTTATGATTTATGAAGAATGCTAATAACTCTACTTAGTTGGCCTCTTTTTTAAAAATCATACAAATTGAACCCTAGCATCAACAAACTTTGTATATCAAGCTACCAAAATTCAAGTTTCAATGATGAATATTTATCATGCATGTTTTAAATGACATTCAAGTTTATGTTGGTTTTTTTGTTTATATGATGTTATGTGATATTCTAATCCTAATGCATGCTTGTAGGCTGCATATATATATTTATATTTTGTTTTTACATGATTTTTGTACCAACGAACCCAAAATGAACCGAACCCCCCTCCAAAAAAAATTGGTTTAACCGGTGAGCCAAACCCCTAAACCTGAACTCGAACCTCAAAACCTATTCCAACACTCTTCATTTTTCCTACACAAACTTAATTGACCACCAAATTATGCTGCCTCTTGACTTTACCCACTTTTACTTCTTCAAACATCTCTTTTTCATTCAAAACCCCTGTTTTCCCAACTACGACATCATGACATAACATAATTTTGACCTCCTTTATCCTTGCAGACCCTTTGAACACATCAAACTCCACAACCTCACCCTATTTCCAACCTATTCTAACTTATTTTCAAAAAATTTATTCTTTTCACCTCTTCTAGCCTTGCTTTTAAGGGGCCTCAATTCTGAATTTTCA
Organism: Sequoia sempervirens; assembly: GCA_007258455.2. Classification (NCBI taxonomy): domain Eukaryota; kingdom Viridiplantae; phylum Streptophyta; class Pinopsida; order Cupressales; family Cupressaceae; genus Sequoia; species Sequoia sempervirens. The sequence continues at coordinate 52,056 of VDFB02244824.1, read as the reverse complement.
ACAGAGGTAGTGTTAGTAATCTCTTCCAATGCATTTACCAATGCTATTTTATTATTCCTACTCCCTATCCTACTTACATCAGACCTATATCACTGAGACACAACCTGAACAATAGGTGGAATGGCCTATTTCAACATATTACACTTGAACCCTTAAGGGATCGATCCGATTGAATGTAGCTTGGAGCGATTCTATATGTTTGGGTGTGAAAGAGGACCGTGCCTAGTGTAAACATATATATTCAAATGTGTTGGAATAATTTATTTGGTCAAATGAGTTGCAAAACGAAAGTTGCACCATTTTGCAACTTTCTGCTACTTGCAGTTGACACTTTTTCCATCAACCAAAAACTAGACACCACAAGAAAACCACTTTGAGATAACAAAAACAAAGAGAGGTTATTGCAGAAGGGTCCAACATGATCCCATAGGATCAGACAAGAAGTTTCTAAGTTTCATGGTATCTGAGTAACAACTTGCTGAAGTTTGTAGCTATTTTGCACTTTGGACCCTTAAGGGATCAATCCGGTTGAATGTAGCTCGGAGCGATTCCACGTGTTTGGGTGTGAAAGAGGACCATGCCTAGCATAAACATACCTATTTGGACATGTTGGAATAGTTCATTTGGTCACATGAGTTGCAGAACGAAAGTTGCACCACTTTGCAACTTTCCACTACTTGCATTTGACACATTTTCTATCAACTGAAAACTAGACACCACAAGAAAACCACTTTGAGATAAAAAAAAAAAATGAGAGAGAACATTGTAGAGAAGCCCAAAACCATCCCATAGGATCAGACAAGAAGTTTCTAAGCCTCACGGTATCTAAGTAACAACATGCTGAAGTTTGTAGCCATTTTGCACTTTGGACTCTTAAGGAATCAATCTGGTTGAACATAGCTCAAAAATATTTTGTGTGTTTGGGTGTGAAAGACGACCATGCCTAGCATAAAAATACCTATTTGGATGCATTGGAATAGTTCATTTGGTCACACGAGTTGCAGAACGAAAGATGCACCACTTTGCAACTTTCCACTGCTTGCATTTTACACTTTTTCCATCAACTGAAAACTGGACACCACAAGAAAACCACTTTGAGATAATAAAAAGTGAGATATTTTATTGTAGAAGGTCCCAACACAATCCCATAGGATCAAACGAGAAATTTTTAAGGCTCACGGTATTCGAATAAGTCATTTTGCACTTTGGACCCTTAAGGAATAGATCTAGTTGAACATAGCTCAAAGTGATTTCACATGTTTGGGTGCAAAAGAGGACCATTCCTAGTGTAAAAATACCTATTCAGATGTGTTGGAATAGTTCTATTGGTCACACGAGTTGCAAAATGAAAGTTGCAATCCACTACTTGCATTTGACAATTTTTCCATCAACTAAAAAATGGACACCACAAGAAGACCACTCCGAGATAACAAAAAATAAGAGAGGTTATTACAGAGGGGCCCAACATGATCCTATAGGATTAGACAAGAATTTTCTAAGCATCATGGTATCTAAGTAACAACATGTTGAAGTTTGCAGTCATTTTGCGCTTTGGGCCCTTAAGGAATCGATCTAATTGAACATAGATTGGAGCGATTCTGTGTGTTTGGGTGTGAAAGAGGACTATGCGTAGCATAAAAATACCTATTCGTATGCATCAGAATAGTTCGTTTGGTCACATGAGTTGCAAAACAAAAGTTGCACCACTTTGCAACTTTCCACTATTTACATTTGACACTTTTTCCATCAACTAAAAATTGGGCACCAAAGGAAAACCACTTCGAGATAACAAAAACTGAGAGATGTTATTGTAGAGGGGCCCAACACAATCCCATAGGATTAGACTATAATTTTCTAAGTATCACAGTATCCGAGTAATAACATACTGAAGTTTGCAGTCATTTTGCACTTTGGACCCTTAAGGTTTCGATCCGATTAAACATAGCTCGGAGCGATTATGTGTGTTTAGATGTGAAAGAGGACCATGTCTAGCGTAAACATACATATTCATATGTGTTGTAATATTTCTTTTGGTCACATTAGTTGTAGAATGAAAGTTGTACCACTTTGCAACTTTCCACTGCTTGCATTTGATATTTTTTCTATCAACTGAAAGTTAGACACCATAGGAAAACCACTCCGAGATAACAAAATCTAAGAGAGGTTATTGTAGAGGGGCCCAACATGATCCCATAAGATTAGATTAGAAGTTTCTAAGCATCACGGTATCTGAGTAACAACATGTTGAAGTTTGCAGCCATTTTTCACTTTGGACCCTTTAAAAATTGATCTGGTTGAACATAGCTTAGAGCGATTCCACGTGTTTGGGTGTGAAATAGGACCATGCCTAGAATAAACATATTTAAATGCATTGGAATAGTTCATTTGGTCACCTGAGTTGCAGAACGAAAGTTGCACCATTTTGCAACTTTCCACTGCTTGCATTTGACACTTTTTTCATCAACTGAAAACTGGACATCATAGGAAAACCACTCTAAAATAACAAAAATTGAGAGGTTATTGTAGAGGGGCCCAACACGATTCCATAGGATCAAACGATAATTTTTTAAGCATCGCGGTATCTAAGTAACAACATGCTGAAGTTTGCAGCCATTTTGCATTTTGGACCCTTAAGGGATCGATTTGGTTGAACATAGCTCGAAGCAATCCCACATGTTTGGGTGTAAAAGAGGACCATTCCTAGCATAAAAATACCTATTTGGATGCATTGGAACAATTTTTTTAGTCACGAGTTACAGAACGAAAGTTGCACCACTTTGCAACTTTCCACTACTTGCATTTGACACTTTTTCCATCAACTAAAAATGGACACCATAGGAAACCCACTCCGAGATAACAAAAATCGAGATAGGTTATTGTAGAGGGGACCAACATGATCCTATAGGACTAGATGAGAAATTTCTAAGCTTCACAATAACTGAGTAAGAACATGTTGAAGTTTGCAGCCATTTTGCACTTTGGACCCTTAAGGGATCGATTTGGTTGAACGTAGCTCAGAGCGATTCCGCGTGTTTGGGTGCAAAAAGGACCATTCCTATCGTAAACATACCTATTCAGATGCGTTGAAATAGTTTGTTTGGTCACACAAGTTGCAGAATGAAAGTTGCACCACTTTGCAACTTTCCATTGCTTGCATTTTGACACTTTTTTCATCAACTGAAAACTGGACACCACAGGAAAACCACTATGAGATAACAAAAACTAAGAGAGATTATTGTAGATGGCCCCAACGCAATCCTATAGGTTTAGACGAAGATTTCGTAAGTGTCATGGTATCTAAGTAATACTCCATCAAAGATTGCTACCCTTTGAAAGGAACTCCATGAGAACCAAGCTCTCTAAATGGTATATCAAACTCTAGTTCAAAATATTTTAGATGAGGCTACTCTCATAGCTCTCTTACTCGCTTGAAAAATCCTTTAAACTTTGTATTGATTTTATTTTTCCTATCCCTCTCTTGTTGTTCTTCCTCAATTTCATCAGGATCATACATTGACATTCTTGCCCCTCCTAAATTTTGGACCACATCCATTACCTCCACATAAAACTAGACATCCTTGGTCTTCTTGGTTCCCATGCCTTTATATGGTTATGCAAATGAAAATGAAGCAAAGTAATCGTCTCCTTCTCCAGTGGTTGGAATAATGAATGCTTAATTTTTTGATACATGATGTCAGCTCTCTCTTCTACTCTCATGGTTGAATACCAAAATCTAGTATGGTGGGCCTGCAGAGTTCCAATCATCTTTCTTCCTCTTCCACCAAATGCTCACCTGATGTACATGTCTTCTAGCCTATTTGAATTTTTTTTTTAAAGTTGAAACTTCTCCTAAGTCACCAGTGTAGCTCTCTCTGCCTTTTTAGACTCTTTCATTGCTACAGATCCTCTTTGGGATTTAATCATTTGTATCACATGGTTGATGTGCTTTGAATCCTTGCATCTAAAAGAAATTTCCTCAACATATATACTGCTAGGGAATTTCAATGTTTCCATTGTAGTTGGTATTAAATTTAGTACCTACAACATTGAAAATTATCCTTATATAAGAATTCCCTCCATCTTGTAGGAAAGTAACACTCTTGATGGTGGCTACATGAAATCTGATTTTGATTCCTCTTCTACATCATAGAGTTCATATATCCTTGTTCCGACTCTTCTGAATTATTAGAATCAGAATCAATAGCTTTCATATTCAAAATTTCCCAGCCACCATCTTCAATAAATTTATCTAGATCATCAGTAATACTCTTCAAAATTGGCCACCAGTTCAAGTTCAGTCTACTTTCATAATACTTTATATCCATGGAGTTCAGCCATTCCTTGATGACATCAAGTGAATATTGAGGAATGGCGTCAATGTGGAGTACATCCCGCTTGAAGTCTTTAAAAATAATAGCCATATCAAATTACTTTTTCCCAAGTCATACTCTCTCAAGGTTAACAATCTCAATCTCACTAATAGTGATTACTAAGAAAGGTAATTCCACCAACTCTATCAAACAATTTATTGTAGGAACAATAAAAGCAGGGGCTTTGAAAGGAACTCCATGAAAACCAAGCTCTCTAAATGGTATATCAAACTCTTAGATCTCATTCTTGCACATTTACAACCAAATTCAAATATTTTCCTTAAATGGTCTTGATTGACCTTATTTAGCATAAATACACACAAAATACCTTAATCTAATCTATTGACCACCTATCAACCTTCAAAGAGTGAAATTTTTCAACTAGGAGACTAGGTGCTCCTGCACCAAAATTACATTGTGTCTAAGCCTTCAAGAGGATTTAAATCTAGCCTTTACAAATGATTCTAGATCTTTCCAATCATGCCTAACTGTTGAGCTTGTAACTAACATGACTTATTACATTATAAATCAATTGACCATGTAACATGACCTTATTCAATTGACAATTTACTCAAAACACAATTTACTAACTTAAAATAATTCCATAAACCAAATTTTCTCAATAACCTTGGTGCCCTTGCACAAAATTTCAATATTTCAATAAATGTCATTAAAAGTACAAATCTCATTACAATGCCTTAGGTACTCTATTCTCACAGATATTTTACAATGTCACTCATACATTTGAGATTCTCTTATAATGTCTACATCATAGGTTCTCATTTAGAGGTTAACTTCAAATGAGTAACTTGAAATTCCCTTGCAAAGCTTCACACACTCTTTTATAATGGTTTCAAATAAAAATTGAGATTTATCAAGATCATCAAAATAAGGATGTTGCATTGCTTTTTTGGCTTAGATTCTCTTTGATGGCTCAAAAATCATCATTTTCTACAAGGAGAGACACTCTCCCACTCTCTTCCTCCCTCCCACTCTCTCCTACCCTCTCCCACCTCTCGCACCCTCTCCCTCCCTATCTACCACTCTCTTCCTCCCTCATTCCCACTCTCTCCCACTCTCTACCACTCTCCCAACCTCTCCCACTCTCTCCCACTCCCTTCCTCCCTCCCTCCCATTCTCTCCCACCCTCTCCCACTCTCTCCCACTCTCTCCAACTCTCCCTCCCTTTCCTCTCCCTCTCTCCCCTCTCTTCCTCCTTCCCTTCCTCTCTCCCACTCTCTCCCTATCTCCCCTCTTCCTCTCTTTTTCTTCCCTCCCTCTCTTCCCTCTCCCACCTCCCTCTCTTCCTCCCTCCCACCCTCTCCCACTCTCTCCAACCCTCTCTCACCCTCTCCCACTCTCTCTCTCTCCTTGTTAAAACAGCCATGTCTCTACTTATTTATAACACGCTCGAGTTATGAGAAAAATGTTTTTTTATAGTTTTCATTCATTTCAGTCTCCCACCCTCTCTCCCATCCTCTTCCTAACCCTCTCCAACCCTCTCCCACTCTCTCCCTCCCTATCTCCCACTCTCCCACTCTCCCACACTCTCTCCCACAATCTCTCCCACTCTCTTTCACCCTCTCCCACTCTCTCACTCTCTTCCTCCTCCCACTCTATCCCACCCTCTCTGACTCTCTCCCACCCTCTCCCACTCTCTTCCTCTCACCCTCTCCCACCCTATCCCACTCTCTCACTCCCTCTCTCCCAATCTCCCACTCTCCTACACTCTCTCACCCTTTCCCACCCTCTTCCTCCCTACCTCCCACTCTCTCCCACTCTCTCCCTCTGTCTCCCCCCCTATTTCCCACTCTCTCCCATTTTCTCCCAACCTCTCCCACTCTTTCCCACTCCCTTCCTACATCCCACTCTCTCCCACCCTCTCCCACTCTCTCCCTCACTCTCACACCGTCTCCCACCAGGCTGATGCAAGAAGTTGGGTACACAAAAAATTCAAAAAGTGGAAATGTTTTTGCTATTTTTCAAAATTTGTCACACTTTGACTGAAAATTTGTGGCACTTCCACAATGAATCTTAAAAAATTTAGTAATATGAAATTTATAATTTTGAATCTAATTTCCAAATATGTAAATTATTAAAATACCCAGTTTATAGAAATTAAATTTTGATAAGGATCTATAAAAACCACTTTTTAAAAGTCCCTATTTTTTTACCATACCAAGCAGGTGTACGAACAACACTTTTTGACCCAAATAAAATTATTTTGCTAATTCCTTTTAGGAAACGAGAGCTAACAACATGAAGTTTGGGCTGGATTTTTTTTTCTTATTTTTGGTTGAATATATTTTTTTAATTAATTTTTTATTGGCCTTAATTAATGTTTTTCAAATCAACGTGTACGAACAACATAATTGGACCTAAACAAAATATTTTTTGACTCTTTTTTTTTTCATTGTGTAGAGAATTTTCTGAAGTTTGGTCCTCTATAATTTTTTTTACAAGAAACTCAACCAATACAAAGTTATTAAAAAATCAAAAAAACCTGATATTTCAAGTTTAAGGCCTAGTTTGCTTAGAAATTAATTTAAAAATAGCAAATGTAATCCAATTTTAACAAAAATTATATATTTAGAAAGTATACATTGTGTTCTCTAATGGGTTTTAATTTTATAGATTCATTCAGAAAAAAAGTCCATCATTTATGTTGTCAAAGTTGGACATTCTTCTTCAATCTTCCTTAGTTTTTTTGTTGCAGGTCAAAAGCTAAGGCTCAAATTGCCAAGCCTTTCCCAAGCCTAAAACCAGCACTAGATTTGGCATGGGAGATCAACTTTTAAATAACGTGTATGCGTTATAGAAACGCGTACGCATTATTCAAATGAAACGCGTACGCGTTTCATATCGCATACGCATTACGTTTCGGCCGTTGGGAGACCGTAACACGTACACGTTATGAAACACGTACGTGTTTTTTAAATATAATGCGTACACATTTCATAATGCGTATGCGTTTCTATAATAGTTGTTTTTCCTAATTTTAAAAATATTGGTAAAACACGATTTTCCTACAACATTTTTTTTCTATAGTACGGCCCGAAAGTGTCATTTTCTACATTTTTTATTGCAAATTTGTCTTGTGCAGGGCATATTCTATTCAAATTGTTGGAAGAGAAAAAGTGCAAGTTAAATTTTCTGAAGTGGAATCAAGTGCAAGAACTTTTTACAAGAAAATTTGAAAAAAGTGAATTTTTGGATGTACTCATGATGATTTTGTACTTCAGAGTTTATAGAAAAAATAATCTTCATAGTACATAGTTTTATTTGAATATTTGAAGGAGGTGGCAATTTTAAAATAGGTTTATTGAATTATTGTTTTTGTCATCAAAGAGGGTTTGGTAACCATGGGTGATAAGAAAAGACAAAGAAAAAGATGTAGAAAGGTAATGACACCCGAAGAAATTCAAGCAAATAAAGATAAGGAGGCAAAAAGACAAAGGGAAAGGAGAGAAAGGATTCATCAAATGAAAAATTTGGAAGCATCTAGTTCCAAGAATGTCGAAGAGGAAGCCATGAATGATGAAATGAATGTAGATGATGCAAATGTGGAGATGGTGAATATGGAAGAAAATGCCATTATGGAGACAAACCCAACTGTGCCTTCAACTTCAACTTTGAATAATATGCAAACAACTTCGGGTGTGTCTTCAAATCCACCTCCCAATGATATGGAAAATGCACCTATTCAAACAATCTATCCAGGTATGTGTTCAAACCCAAGTTTTTATAATATTGATATTGCTTGTTTAGAAGAAGTTGGATACACAATTGATGAGATCAATAATACTAGGGTTGAAACAATGCAGAAACAAGAAAATGATGAAATTATATCTTATGAGAATGTAAATGAGAATGAAATCCCTAATATTGATGAAAATTAGAATGAAATCCCTTTTACATTTGAAAATGAAAATGAAACCCCTTGTGTAAATGAAAATGAAACTCCATCTATGGATGAAGGTGAAAATGTTTTTTTAACAATTGAAACAAATGTGCTAGATAACCTTCGTGGTAAAGTTTCTTCAAGACAAATTAGAAATTATGGAAATAAAATATATAAAATGTTTTTTTATAGAAAGAAATTAGGATTCCAATGTCAACTCATGGTGCAATTGATGAGAATGTTTAAAATGAGAAAAGTGATGAAAAAATTAGGTGTTTTTGTAAAACCAAAAAAGAAAGATGATTCAGTAGAACAAGTCATATCTAGTGTTGCTAATGCTATTGATGTTATTGGTAAGAAAATTCATCAAAAGATAAGAATCTTTCGTAGTCATGTGCTGCTCTAGTTGATAAAGACAAATAAAAGAATGTTAAGTAAGATTAGTAAATGTATAAACTTAAATCCTAGAACTTTGATAAGAGATGCTAAAAGAAGAGAGTATTGAAAAAGATCCTATTAATCAATGTTGGAGTTTTAGTGGTAGACTCCCAAGATCAGACATGAAATTAACTAATGAAATTAAAGTTGATACATTGGGAGTAGGAGGACACATAATTGAGAGATAGATGTCTTAAAATTAAGGGTGGGTTCCAAAATTCGTGAACCTCATCCAAAGCATCTCTTAGATATGACTCAAACTGAATTATATAAAAAAAAATTAGATGCTTCAATCTTACCATTGAATATTAACATAAGTCAAAGATCATTCGAAAAGTGTAAACCTTGGTATGTTAGAATTAATAACAACGAATCTCTTGTTGTTGTAAGACTCATGTACAATTTCATTATTATTATGATATATTTGATATATCGATGCACTTTGCATACTAACAAATTATGTAGGACATTTGTGGTATTAATATGCCATGAAAGAATCAAAGATTTTATAGCAGGTTTGTTTTGTAATCCCTCTTTAAATGGAAACTCATTTTTTTTAAAAGGATGCATTTGGAGAATGCGATAGATGTGGTAACTTTTCATTATTAGGAGAATGTATGCATGAAAGTAGTTTAGATGAATTTGGAAAACAATTAGTGGATGTAAAAAAATTTAAAAATATTGAGTATTCTTTAAAAGATGGTAAAATTGGAAAATGTGTTGAGCTAATTGTGGAAAAATTTAGTGTGCATGCTTTTATTACTAAATTTAAAGATAAGTTTGTACCTAAATATGTTCAACACTCTCAGAATGCTCATTGGCTTGATAATCAATTTCGTTTATGTAAAAATACATTTCCAATTGGAACTATATTGTCAATTGTTGATTTTGTTGAAAATTATACTCTTGCTCCACAAGAAGAAATTCAATCACAATATTATAATTTAGTGCAAGTAGCTATATTTGTTCACATTGTTTATAGACATGTTGAAGATAGTACAGAAGATAATAGAAAATTTTTGAGAGAGTACCATTTTTATGTAAGTGATAATCGATTACATTCATACAGTTTGTACAATGTTGTTTGATCTTTGTAAAATTTAAAAGAGAGATTAAAATGCTAAGAACATCTCTATATGGTGGGATAATTGCGTTAATTCAAAAATGCTAGAATGTTTATTGGCTATACTTAGAGTTCATAAGGAAATAATATTCAACATATAGTTTTTTTTTTTGGAAAATTTGGTCATGGTAAGGAGAACCGATGGGCGGTGCATGTATGAAAGAGCTCTTGCTAGAGCAACTAAGGTGAGGATCTTGCCAAGGAATTTAGAAATGAGCATTGCAATTGTAGATTGGTGCAATACCAAATTATCTACAAGAACAAGTGATCAATAATTAAGCCTTCTTTTGGTTAGTTGAAGAAAATGATATTATTTTTCTCGGCGGGATTGTAGAAACAATTAATGGAGGAAGTGTAAAATGGCATTGTTTAAGGTTCAAATGCAAACACATGACAATATGGACAAGGGAGTTGGCATGCTATTGTCAATTTTGTATTGTAGGTGATCGGCAGGCATGTGAAAATATGGAATGGGTCGAACAATGGCAACAAAGAGCTTTAACGCCTACATTGACACATGTTCAACATGAAATGACAATTGAAGATAATCAAGTGTTCGCATCAGATGATTATGATCATGTTTTAGATCTTGTACAAGAAGGTACATTATTTATTGAGTTGAATTTTGTATGTATGCATGTTTATATGAGTTAAATATAAGTCACTTTTTATTTTATTTTGTATTTATTTTTGTAGGACATGTGTATGCTGTTGTTGCACCTCAAGGGAATGAAGAGCAGACAGAGTACTGGTTGGCTAGATGTGTTGAGAGAAAACATAAGTTGGTACATACTAGAGTGGACGATGACAACTTTGAGTATCCAACTGGTTCAATGGTTGTTGTTGGCACTTGGCTTCAAAAATATTTGATGAGAAAGAATGGCTTGCCTGCATTTGAAGATTATGAAAGACACAAGAAGATTATGCATTATTCGCATTTGATTTTGGCAACCAATATAAAACTAGTTAGATATCAAGGGAGGCCTGCTAATAAAGTTTTATGGACAATTTCAATGGATGATCATGAGACAATCATATATGCATTACAAAAGAGAGAGGATGCAGATGTTACAATAGAGTAAATAAATATTGATAAGTATATCTAGTCGTATATATATTTAATTGATATATATATATTTGTCTTTAATGATTTCCTAATTAAAGTTTTATATCATTTTTTGTTTCAAGTCTCCCAAAATTAGATGCTTTACAAAAAAGAGAGGAGATGCACATATATTACAATGGAATTTGAATCTAGAGAAAGGTAACTATATATAGTTTTAGATACATTTAATTGATACTTTATAATTGATTTCATATCCCCTTAAGCCATTCTCTTAAAACCCCTTAAGTCATCCTCTTATGTACCATTAATCCATCCTTTTGCATCACTTTAACTCATTTTATCAACTACCATTAATCCATCCTCTTAGGACCCTGTAATCCATACCCTCATATATCTACCCTTAATTTGTCCACTTGCATCCACTTAAGTCACTCTCTCAACACCCCTTAATTCATCCTCTTAGGACCCCTCAATCAATATCCTCATATATCTACCCTTAATCCATCCACTTGCATCCCCTTAATTCACTCTCTCAACACCCACTTGAGTTTAAATTCATCTCTCAACTCCTAATCCACCCTCTTACATCACTTTGCTCATTTATCAACTCCCTTAATCCACCTCTTGCATCCCTTAATCACCCTCTTACATCCCTTCAACTCATTCTCTCAACTCCCCTTAATCCACCTTGCATCACTTTAACTCATTCTCAACTCCCTTAATCCACCCTCTTACATCCCTTCAACTCATTCTATCAACTCCCTTAATCTACCCTCTTGCATCCTTAATCCACCCTCTTGCATCACTTTAACTCATTTTATCAACTCACCTTAATCCACCATCTTACATCCCTTCAACTCATTCTATTAGCTCCCCTTAATCTACCCCCTTGCATCCCATTAATCCACTCTCTTACATCACTTTAACTCATTTTATCAACTCCCCTTAATCCACCCTCTTGCATCCGCTTAATCCACCCTCTTACATCACTTTAACTCATTTTAGGGTTTAGGGTTTAGGGTTTAACTCATTTATCAACTCCCCTTAATCCACCCTCTTACATCACTTAATCCACCCTCTTACATCACTTTAACTCATTTATCATCATAATCCACCTCTTACATCCCTTCAACTCATTCCTCAACTCCCTTAATCCACCCTCTTACATCCATTCCATCATTCTCTGCTCCTTAATCCACCCCCTCTTCCCATCACTAACTCATTTTATCAACTCCCATAATCCACCCTCTTACATCACTTTAACTCATTTTAGGGTTTAGGGTTTAGGGTTTAACTCATTTTATCAACTCCCCTTAATCCACCCTCTTGCATCCCCTTAATCCACCCTCTTACATCACTTTAACTCATTTTAGGGTTTAGGGTTTAGGATTTAGGGTTTAGGGTTTAGGGTTTAGGGTTTAACTCATTTTATCAACTCCCCTTAATCCACCCTCTTAGATCACTTTAACTCATTTTATCAACTCCTCTTAATCCACCCTCTTACATCCCTTCAACTCATTCTATCAACTCCCCTTAATCCACCCTCTTACATCCATTCAACTCATTCTCTCAACTCCCCTTAATCCACCCTCTTGCATCACTTCAATCCATTTTATCAACTCCCCTTAATCCACCCTCTTACATCCCTTCAACTCATTCTATCATCTCCCCTTAATCTACCCTCTTGCATCCGCTTAATCCACTCTCTTACATCCCCTTAATCCACTCTCTTACATCACTTTAACTCATTTTATCAACTCCCCTTAATCCACCCTCTTGCATCCCCTTAATCCACCCTCTTACATCCCTTCAACTCATTCTCTCAACTCCCCTTAATCCACCCTCTTACATCCATTCAACTCATTCTCTCAACTCCCCTTAATCCACCCTCTTGCATCACTTTAACTCATTTTATCAACTCCCCTTAATCCACCCTCTTACATCCCTTCAACTCATTCTATCAGCTCCCCTTAATCTACCCTCTTGCATCCACTTAATCCACTCTCTTACATCCCCTTAATCCACTCTCTTACATCACTTTAACTCATTTTATCAACTCCCCTTAATCCACCCTCTTGCATCCCCTTAATCCAACCTCTTACATCGCTTCAACTCATTCTATCAACTCCCCTTAATCCACCATCTTGCATTCCTTCAACTCATTCTATCAACTCCCCTTAATCCACCCTCTTGCATCCCCTTAATTCGTCCTCTTAAAGGACCCTTAAGTCATATCCTCTTACATCTCCTTAATCCTCTTAGGACCCGTGAAGACATATCCTAGGGTTCATGAGATGTATCCTCTTAACTCCCCTTAAGGAATTCTCTTAAGATCCCCCCTTAAGCTATATATCATCTTAGGTCCCCTTAATCCATCCTATGGCTAACATCATTTGAATTTGTATGGAATTTACTATATGCAGTTCTTTTCTTGCATGAATTTTTTACTTAAATGACTCGTAAAAATTGTAGTTACTTACATTAATTATTTTTGCAAGTTCTCATCAAGTCGGTCTACAATGTGATTGTTGAACTGAAAAACTATTTTATCTGGAGACTATGTAAATATCAATTTTTGGTATTCACCTAAAAGTTGATAAGCTTTAATTTTATCTACATGCACATATATGTTTCATCATCTTATATAGTTGTACATTAAACTTCTTGATGTACATTATATATGTTGTTTGATGTCACTTTTTAAATATCTTATTCAAATTTTATAGATTATACATATTTCATGTGTCTTCTATTTACCACATTTTATATAATTATTCAACTGTATAGATTATACATTAAATATACATACAAGGAGATGGTTTTTTGTTTATTGATTCAAATATTTGCTATGTAATTGGAAAATAGTTAGAATTACCCTTAATTTATTATGAATATGATTTAAGAAACTATTTAAGGAATGCTTTAATTTGTCACCTAACCATGTGATAAGTTATATGTATATGAAATTTGATTCTAGATAAGAATTATTATATAGTGCATGTATTACTTGAAAATTTGATAAAATATAAATATATAGATATGTATATAAATGCATATAATTGTTAAAATGAACATAACATGATCTCATAATTGACTGCATATATAATCATCATATTAAAGTCAACTAATATAAATAAACACACATATATGATAATAACATGTTCAAAATAAAACTAAAGATCTAGATAGTCCATAAAATTTATATGTCAAGTCCAACACATATATTGAAATAAAACTAGAGATTTGTAGTCCATAAAATATAAAACTATCTAACTCTCAAGCTGATCGGTCAAATCAAGTCTCCTCTTTGTTCCACGTTGACTAGATGTACCTGCATCATGCTGTAAAAGAGTTCAAGAAACTCGAAATTAGATTTAAATTTATTTAGAAATTTTGATATAATTAAACATATTTAAAATTGAAAATATAAACTTTTAGATAAAAAAAACTAATTAAATATCGACTAAATATAGTAAATTTAATGATTTCTAGTATGCATAAATTACCATATGGTCATGTGAATCAACTGGCACATTTTCTTCAACAGGTAACATAACTGTCTGTTGAGAAGATGCAAATGCCTGATCCACTATATCCTGCATATTCATATAAAGAAAACAATATGTGAAAACCTTGAATATATATATATATATATATATAAAATGTTCGTAAAAATTGTATAGGAGATTTAAAGTAAAGTTTACAACCTCGAATGATATGACCTCATGATCACGCACCTGAGATTGCCCATGAATAGATGTCAATGATGTCTCAGGTGCGCGGCCCGCCATGGTTATCTTATCAAATCCCTACATATAGATGTACAACAGTTCATATAGATCATTCACACATGTGTATGTAAATGAAAAAATTAAATTAGATCTATGATGTGTATTTAATTTAAACTTAACAAACTTTTGAAAGCATGCACCTGAGCTGATGATGTCTCAGGTGCGCTCACCACTATAACTTGTGGCTGGTCAATACTAGGAATAGTATGACCTCCTTGCATCTAGATATAATATATCAATTCGCACATGTGTACAAATTCAAATTAAATTAGATATATATATATATATATATATCCACACAAATTATTTAATATATTTTGGTTCAAGTACACATTGAAAGAGTGGGCCAAATCATCGCTCGACATATATATCATATATTTCTAAAATAATCTTATATATATAGTTTGATGTTATTATTTACATGAATTTTTTACATTTCAAACTTGAATTAAATTTAAGTTCAAAAGATGAACATAGCTATGTGGGACGATCCTCAGAATATAGTAAATTTAGGTATGATCCCGCCCCAGATGCATGTGCCTCACCTGAAGTGGATGTCTGAGTATCCCTATAGCCTGAGCCTCCATGCTCTATATTGGCCACTTCAGTGGCCGCGTGTGTAGTCTGCTAAGTGAGATGTCCTGAAAGTGAACTCAATGCTCCTATTGTAGATAACATGGTTTGCTGCTGAAATGTAGATACCGGGGAGAAGGAGGAGGAACAGAGGAGCAACTAGAGCATGTTCTTGAGGATCGACCGTGCTCCTAATGTATTTGGGGCATACCACAGCTCCTAAGAGGCGGCCTCCATATCAAAATGGTTGGGTTTTTTACCCAACTCAAACTCAGCCCATAACTTTTTCAAAAAATATAAGGGCACCTCACTGTTGCCATGTGGTGGAGTATCAAACACCATCCACCATCTCTCCCAAAAATTTGCAGCTATCTGCGGCTGCCTACACCATAAAATTGAAATTCTTTTTTTTGTGGGTGGTATTGGTTCGTTTGTTTGGGGGTTCACAAAATATTGGCACATAGCTTGTTTAGTGATTTTTAGGTCATTGATTTCTTTATATGACAGCCTATCTGCATAGAATTGTCTCCTCTCTTCTCTCCATTGATGGAACCTATCTAGGTCCGCATCGATAGATCGAACATAATTGACAATAGTTTGCATCGTAGATACAAACCGTGCGAGATGTGGAGGGATTCTAGTCTCATTTTTTATGAGATCTATGTTTCCTTGAATGACAACTAAGTTGGCTCGAATATTCTCTCTTAGTTGATTTTGGTCAAATGGAGGAGGGGGTGGGGGGTTAGGTGGTGGAGAATGCGGAGGTGAGTGAGGCATATCCTCATGTGGTGGGGTGGGATGTGCACCAGGATCTATAGGGATTTCTAGATTAGGCATGAAATCCTCTAAAGTGAAAAGTGGATCCATCTGAGAAATGATATGGCAACTGCATGTTAAACAATTAAAAAATATATATCAACAAACTAATTAAATAATGCACACAATTTCAAAGTTATTTAAAAATCAGATTGAACATGCACAAATTCAAAATATATTTCATTTGAAGACCATTCAATTTATAACATTAAAAAATCATAGCATTAAAAATTCATATTATAAATGAGAGTTGAATAGAAACTGATAGTCACTTAAGAACTATAAATGAGAGTTGAATAAAAACAGAAGGTTAGTAGAACAAGTGATGAAAAATATTGAAAATCATTGAAGACCTCTCTTGCACATTCTAGGAGACAACATAAATGGTAACCTCAACTACTAAGATGATCAAATAATTTTCAGATTCACTGCATGAGTCAGTATCCAAGAATTATATTGTTCAAGAATGATAAAATAAAAAAAGATATTCAAAAATTCCAAGAATCTTGAGGTGGTTGATTTTGATGAACTACAAGGGAACTTAGAAGAATCTACATTTTCTTAGAGGATTAAGTTTAAGTATCAAAAGGGGCGGGCTAGTATGAATGATTTAAATGAATTTATTAATATCTTTTCAAATAACTTTATAGACTCGAAGTATTTTAGGTACTAGTTAAATTACTTTGCGCATTCTTTATTCTTTTAAATAAATGTAATAAATCAACATAGATGTTGATAAATATTGAGATGGTGTGGGATTTCCCACTCATCTTGTAGTTCTCAGTTGGCTTTCAATTAATTTTCAATTAGTTTTCCAATTAGAGCAAGTCACCTAGGGTTAAGTTTCAACTAAACTCTTTCAGATCCTTAAATTTTGGGACACCTAGTTCCTATGTACATCTCTTTTTGAAAATTGTGTAAGGGTTAGAAATAATTTTTATCATAGAACGCATCTACATTTTCTACGTCGAACTCTACTAAATTTAGTGTATTTTGATATTTTTGGATGAATCAAAGGATCATGCTTGTTGTCTTGCAAAGGATTATCTTATCTTGGTAATAAATAAAGGATTGTAATAAATGTAAATAAATGTACATTGAATAAATTGGTGAGATTTGTATTATTGAATTCTTCATAGGGTTATGTCTCACAAATGCACATGAATATGGTGGTATAACCAAATCTAGTGAATGTAGTGAGAATTATTGTTGTCAATTTTATTCAATTTTTATCTTCTCATCCCTATTGCTCTTATGATTTTTTTGTAAATTTATTGATAATAAACAAAACACTAGTTCCCATATGTACCCTACGTATTCATTGGTTTTCACTTAAATTTACTTAAATACCTAAGAATAATGTTTATCTACACTAACTTAATTACCTAGAAATAAGACTATGATTTAAATCCTATAATTTAACTAAGAGTTAAGGTAGCCACAAACCAACTACTTATAACCTTATGCACACTATGGGGTTAAGGGTAGCAAAAATCACAAGAATCGATGAAGAGGCATAGAGGTAGATGAAATCTCAGGAAATTAAACATAGTAAAAATATTGAATAGGGAACAAAAAGTTTGGAGAACTTCTTGACAAGATACTTGGGTAAGGAAAAAATTGAAAACTGAAATTTATAAAAGAACTTAGAGGAAACCTAAGAAAATGTGCAAATGGGGAATAATGGAGGAATAGTGTGTTAGCAAAGGAAAGTATAAAAAAAATATGTTTAATGATATGATTTGACAGACTAACTATTTTGTTAGTTTGATGAGGTGCATGTAAGAGATAGTTTCCCTTGTTACATCCCATTTTCTTTTACCCTCTAGGTTATATTATTTTTTATTTTCATTTCAATCTTGACTTGAAAATATGTATTATCGTTAATTATGAATATGTCAATTTAACATTTTGATCTAGTTAACATAATATGAACTATTGCAAATATGCCTTTAATACTCATAATGATTAAATGGAACATGTATTTCTTAATGTTTCTAAGAGATTTATGTCGATATATAAATAAGTTTATATATGCACATATGCTTTAATAATGAACTAACTACATTTTTGGTTTCATGAGGTGAATGCAGAATAGAGTTACCCTCCAAGGACAAGAGGGAGAGTATCACTGGAGAGAGGGAGATAGGTCTAAGAGAACAACCATGATCGTGAAGATTGTGAGAACGCACACACTCACTCACATCAATAACCTTTTCTTATGAATTCAATTTGGAAAAGTAAATATATTATCAAATCCTTCATATCAAATTTGGGCTACAATTTAGTCTTTGCATTTCCATTATCAATCATTAAAAAGTGTGTTCTAGATATAAAATTTTATTTGGCTTTAGGTGGTAATCATTATATATTGTGCAAATAAAAACATTTCTTCAATGTGGGTAGGTGTTATTTTATATTTATATGCACATATATGTCTATGTATGTGAGTAAAGTTATGCAAACATATATATACATAGATATATCTATGAATATAACTAAGTGTAGGTGGTGTATATTAATGTATAAATATACATGTGTGTGTATTGCATATACCTGCGTCTATTTATATATGTATGTATGTATGTATGTATGTATGTATGCATGTATGTATATTGGTGTACCTAATTATTGAATTTTTTTACTCTTAGCCCATTCAAATGCCTTTGAAAGTTTACTAAATAGTCATATTTATAGGGGTTTCTCTAAAATTGTATTAGGGTTTTGAAAAAACCCTAAACCCTTGTGAAGCCCTTGCACTTTTGTTATAATCTTGTATTGACCACCTACCTCAATCATTTGGTCCAATTTGGAAGGTTTCTAGTTTTAGCTCACCTAAGGGGAGAGAGGTCTCTAAGAGGTTTCTAGTTTTACGTTTTAGGGTTTAGATTTCTAAGTTAAATGTGTCCAATTTAGGTTTAGATTTTATGGTTTTCAATTTACAATTTAACGTTATTTATTTTGTTGACGTTTTTTATTTTTTAAATGCAATTTAAAACTATTAAAAATTGAACTAAAACACATTAAAGAAACAAAACTTAAATACTAATTAAAAAACAAAAAAACAAGATACAAAGCAAAAAATGGCAGAATTCAACCAACCTGGAGGTCACAGAGGTCGGGTGTGTTGACGGGAGGAGGTGGCAGTCAAAATACGCTCCAAGCACTAGCTCACAAACGCGTATGCGCTCTAGATTGTCTTCTCTCACGCCGCCAAAAACAGTGGATAAAATGAAAAGCCAGCAGTTTATTTAAAAAAATAAATACTTTTTCAAAATGCGTACGTGTACGCGTACTCATTATAAAACGTGTACGCATTTGTAACGTTTCATAACGCGTACACGTTTTTGGTTCATGTACCTGTAGCTGAGCGCGTACGCGTTCAGATTTCGGTTCGGGTACCCGTTCTGTAATGTGTACGCATTTTTCAAAGACGTGTATGCATTTTTTGAGAATTTTTTTTGTTGCCTGAAATTTCCCCTCTTCGTGTACTCAACTTCTTGCTTTTATCCCACCGTCTCCCACTCTCTCCATCCCTATCTCCCACTCTCCCACACACTCTCCCACTCTCTCCCACTCTCTTCATCCCTCCCTCCTACTCTATTCCACCCTCTCCCAACCTCTCCCTCCCTGTCTCTCATTCTCCCACTCTCTTCCTCCCTCCCTCCAACTCTCTCCCACCCCTTCCCACTCTCTCCAACCCTCTCCCACTCTCTTCCTCCCTCTCTCCCACTCTCTCCCACTATCTCTTTCTTGCTAAAATGGTCATGTCTCTACCTATTTATAACACACTCACATTATGAGAAAGATGTATTTTTATAGTTTTTGTGATTCTAAATGTTAGTCCTATTCTAAAGATGTAAAAAAACTACTATGCAATGAAGAAAAACATATAGGGACACCTCAAGATTAGCCTAAGGAATGATAAAGCAAATAAATAAGCTAAAATGAAGATTGTAAGATGATTATACCTTCTTTGATGCTAAAACTCCTTGGTTGGACCTTTATTTTGATTGTTGTGTATGCTCCTTAGATGGCTATTGATGTAGCTAAATGAAAGATTAACTATATGGTGGGACGCAAATTCAAAATGGCTAAAGTGGATGGCTAGATGAGAGAAAATTCTTGTAAAAATGAGTGCACAAAATGATAGCATAAGGTTGCTCAAATGAATAAGTGTTAAAAAATCCTTAGAGGAGGGTGAATTTATAGAGGAATTTGAATTCTCTAGAGAATTCAATGGTTGAGATTTATCCAACAAGGCCAAGATGAAGGGCTAAGGTGAGTTGAGGACTCACAAGCCCTCACATTTTGACATGTGGAATGTGAAGTGGCTAAGGGTGAGATGATGTGTAGGTGATGTGGAAGGGAAGTACATGATGTGTAAGAAAGACATGTACCTTGGAAGTACATTGGGAGATGAGAATATTCCTTAGAGGAATAAATGTGAATTAAAAATTTACATATGCTTGGGAGAATCTAGTGGATAAGAGAGGGTCTCCAAAAAGGTGGGAGTTTGTCACATGTGACTTGATGTGACAAGTCAAAGATTCTAGAAGATGCATGGAAAAAGGGGATTCTAGGAGGAATAAAAGTGAATTAAAAATTCACATGGGGAAGAGAGGAGCCTTGGATGAATAAAAAGGAATTAAAAATTCCTTAGGAGATGGGGAGAGTTGACCAAGGTACTAATTAGGCTTAACTAATCAATAATTAGAGGATAATTAAGGGTTAATGAGGATTAGAAGCCAACTTGCAAAAGTTGGAGGATATGACACATCATAATGAAGGATTAGGCATGTGCACATCCTTAATGAAAAGATTAGGAGATGGATTAGGATTAGATGAAAATGACATGTGGGGAATTAAATAAATATAATATTTATTTAATTCATTTGATGAAAAGGGGATTAAGGAGGGTAAGATATTTATTAATTAAATAATAGTAATATTACTTAATTAATGCAAATAAAAGGATGTTTAGATGAAAGGGGATAAATTTGGATAAATTAATTGTCCAAATTTAGGTGTCTACATTTTGCCCCTCTTTGAGATGGTGTTACGAAGTAGCATAATTTCAAAGAATATTAGAACATAGAACCTAGAAGGAGATGGTTAGATTGGAAAAGATGCCTCAGTCATTCAAAGAAGTGACTAGGAAGGAAAAAAAAGATGGGGGTGAAGATGAAGATTAGGGATTGAGGATGCCCCCTCGAGAGGAAATGCGGGTTCAAGAGAACACATATGTGCTCTCAAAATGGATGAGATGATGAAATGGGAGATGAGGAAGAGGATGCAAAGGGATGGATATGAAAGGATGAAAAGGAAACAGGAGGTTGGGAAGCACAAATGGATGCAAAGACGAAGATGATGTTGCCCCAGTCAAGCTACAAGCGAAAATGGGTGGATGATGGATGGAGTTTCGTCGATGAGGGAATGATATAACACAAGGATAGGGAAGGATACATTCTAATGAGTGTTGATGAAAATCAAAAAACAACACAAGGATAGGGAAGGATACATCCCGATAAAAAGGAGTGTTGATGAGGGAAGGATACATCCCAAAACAACACCAAAGGATAAGGAAGAATATGTCTCAATGATGAGGATGATGATGAGGATGATTGGATCGAGGCTTGTAACAAGGTTGGGGATAGGACCAAGGATGTGATTAGATGATTCAGGCTAAATGGAATGGATGGGGATTGGATAGAGATGTGAGATGAGGATGAAGGATGAATAGATGGGGGGATTTTGATAGATGAGAGGATGGGGGGTGCATGCAAGACAATAGAATGGAAAAT
The DNA here is from genome assembly GCA_007258455.2 of Sequoia sempervirens. Classification (NCBI taxonomy): domain Eukaryota; kingdom Viridiplantae; phylum Streptophyta; class Pinopsida; order Cupressales; family Cupressaceae; genus Sequoia; species Sequoia sempervirens. The sequence goes on along the minus strand of VDFB02244824.1, from coordinate 30,174 downwards.
GAAATGCAATCCTAATGTAATTTTCCATCTTCGGAGCACTGATTTTTTCTATAGTATAAGACACCAAGTGCCAGGGTATGTGGAACCAAGGTGGATTAGTGTCTAATGCATGAAACAAACACAATAGACAAGAAGGCTATCCCAACACCCCAAAGTCAGCATGACTTTGGTCAGGGAAGGTATTGGAATAACCATAAGCACACGAGGATGCCCCAGCGTAACAAAAGACCACAAGGATCTTGGTGGGTACTGCATGGGACAATCAACAAGACACAAACAAAAAAAGGAATAAGATATGCCCCTATGTGTACCAGTCAAAGCACACCATGATATGATGGATCAAGGCAGCCTTGACAAGTGATAATAGGGAGCTCAAATGATAAACAAAAGCTAAAAGCATCAAAAGATCACAATCAAATTCAAATGTCCTTCACCATAGGATCAAGGGGATGGATGGGATTGATGAGGTATGTTAGGAAGGATGCATCCCGTTGAGACTGATGATGGATTCAAAACCGATTGGATCTGCTGATACTAGTGGACCTCATTTTTTAAGAACTAGCTAGATAAGGGTATAGCTTGATGACACGACACAAGGGAGACAAGAAATGAGACTGACACACCCTAAAGACCTAGGGGCTTGGGGGCTAATCAAAGATTAGCCTTGCCTACATGAAAGCGCAGAGCCCTCGTAGTTCGATAAAAGGCTGATGACTGACCATGGATAAAAGCAAAAAGAGGACAATGAAGACTGATGGTGAATGACAAGGACCAAAGGGAAAAAAGTAAAGACCGAGGATAGACGATAAAGGAGTGGATGAACAAAGCCCTGAGGGTAGATCAAATGATCAACCTTGCTTACGTGAAAGCGCAGGGGCAACATAGTTCGACCAAAGGCCAAAGACAAACAATGGATAAAGGGTGATGAGATGAAAAATGATGGGACTGATAGAATGAGATAGGATAGACCTGTTGGATTGTATAGGATGATAGTGACTACATGAAGCTCAGGGATGGGATAGTTATCCAAATTATCAAAAGATTAATTGGGAGGATGGTATGATGGAGAGATGAATGATGAGAAAGAATAGGAGATTGAAAAGATGTGTAAAAGAAGCAAAAGTGATGGTGATGATAAGAGATAGATGGAATTGGGTTGCATGGAGGGAGGCCTATAGCTAGATACCAATGATAAGGGATTGTGAGATGGGATGAGGATAAAGATAAAAGAATGGATAGAGAGATAGGGATGGGGGATGGAAGGGATTGTTTGAATGGATAGGAAGATAAGGATTGGGAGATGAAAGGGATGCTAGGATAGATGGATAGGAAGATAAGGATGGGAAGTTGGAAGGGATGTCATAGTAGATGGATAGGAAGATGAAGGGATGTTATAATAGATGATGTCTACAAGGACTATGTCACAAAGGAAGTAGATTCCCCCACTATAGATATGTCATGTATGATAAGGCATGAGGGATGGAAGACGAGTGGATGGGAAGATAAAGGAGATAACTAGAGGAGGATAGGATGGGTGACTAAGGAATATGATAGAGCATGGAGGAATGGAATGTATACCAAGAGGTGTCCAAAGCATGTATAGATAGGTGCCCCTATTTTAATTAAGATCACAAGAAGGATGGAGGGATGGCAGATAAATGGGATATGATGGTAAGATGTAGAAGATAGGTGGGATGGAGGGGATGAATGAAGAGGATGTATAGCAGGAAGATGGGTGCATAGTTGGAAGCATAGTTGGAAGCATAGTAGGAAGCATAGCGGATGGAGGGAATGCATATCAGGAAGTTGCCCCTAAGTTTGGAAAAGGACGAATGGGAATTTATGCATGATGCATGTTTGCCATGTTTTCATCATGGTACTTATCCAAGGCACTTTTTTGCCAAGTTTTCACCATTAGATGAATTATTTCTCTTATACTCTTTTTTTTTACTTTTTTGACTTTTTTCTGATTTTTTCAATTTTTTTTGGATTTTGACTTTTTGGATATCATACAAAAAGAGATGGATAAGGATAGGGAGGTGGATAAGCAAATTTAGAAGACATGCGATAAGGAGGTGGATGAAGGACTTAAGCATCAAGTTCCATACAAGGCATTAAGAGCCCATTTTTGAAGTGACTGTTGGATGTTGGTACAACCTTAGTTATGGCAATGGAGGAATTATGCAAGGGCAAGTATTAGAGGGATTTGATGGGGGAGGTATGTGGAATAATGGATGGGATGTTGGAAAGTGTATGGATGGAATAATGGAGTAAGCGTATTATGGAGAGGTGTCTTCAGGACCAACATTGGCACATGTGGTGGGGGGTATGAAAGGATAGGAGGATTAATGGTTGGATGATGTGGGGCTAATGGAGGGTGTAATGGAAGATGTGGAGATAATGGAGGAGAGGTGATAGCAAATTTTGGGACATAAGGACCCAAAATGGATTTAGGACGATTTTCATGATTAGCTTTTGGAGTAGCAACATTGGATGTTGTTATGGATGCTTCATTTGAAGGCATTGCATCTTTTTTCTTTGGGATCCACATGGTTTTGATTTTTGCTTTGGTGGGCCTTTGTGGCCTACGGATTTGATTTGGATTTTGGATTTGAGTTTTCTTTTCTTCAACATGTCTTTTAGGGGGGACATGAGGAGTTTTTGATTCATGTGGATGTTTAGATTTATGCATTTGTACTTTGGAATCCAAAGTGCTTATAGTAGCAATGGGATGGGTGTGAGCAGATGGATGATGTGGAGGTAATATGAATGGAGGGATGGAGGTAGGATTTTGAGGATGATATGTGAATGGAGGATGTACATGTATGTGCCTTCTGATTAGGGAACATGAGAGTGGGATAGTTATGATGGGTGACATGGATAGGTAGTGGATGGATGAAAGGATAAATAGGACGAGATGGAGGGGGTGATTTTGGGATATAAGGGCCCAAAATAGATGTAGTGGGTGGAGGGACATAAGGACCCAAGATGGATGGATTAGATGAAGGATGGGAGATGGTAGAGGGAGGAACATAAGGACCCAAAATGGATGGATCAGATGAAGGAGGAATGTGGATGGTTGTTTTTAGGTGATACAATAGAGGAGGAGGGATGGCAACATATGATCTGGTGGAGCGATGGGAAGAGCCTATATTTCTTTTGGAAGAGGCTCGTTGAGGACATCTAGCAGTTGTACCAACATCCTTAGATTGTGAGTCTTGGGAAATAGGTCCCAGACCTTGCATGCAGATTTGTTTTTTGACTTGGATGGGCTCTAAAATATCTTGCTCATGAAGGCCTCGACCTTTTCCTTGATAGTTCATTTTCTTGAGCATGCGATCCATGATAGGATTTGTGTTATGCTGAAAACATGATGCGAGTCCATTATTAGGTGGAGGATGATGGGTGGTATATAAACTATGTTTTTCTTCTGCAAGGGGGCCACCATGGAGGAATGTGAGAGTACCAAGGGGATATGCAAGTAGTGTGGGGATAACAATTTTAGGTGATGATGGGGGATCATGAGAGGGAGATGATGGGATGGCAACATTTAGATGGGTAGTATCTGGAGAGGGATTAGGGGATATGATATGATCTGGATTTGTGGTAGCGGATTCATGCGATGGAGATGGAGATGGAGTGGTGGAATCTTGAACGAAAAGGGGATCATGGGATGGAATGGATGGGTGACTGTGATCTTGAGGTGGACTAGATGGGATGGTAGGATCTTGATCTGGAGAAGGGGATATGTTGGCATGCTTTGGATTAGGCTCTTGGCATGACTCATCATGTGCAGGAGGCATGATATTGGATTCTTGGTGGGGCTCTTCAAGTGGGGAAGATGGAGGGATGGAGGATTCAAAACATTCATGGGAATGGAATTTAGTGACACTAGAAGTGGAAGAAGTGTATTGGATTTGGGTGTTGTCGATGGGTTTGATGACTCTCGGAGTAGGAAGTGGGTGTTCAATGGATTCAGTAGATGTGATAGTAGGAGATGGGAGCTCAGTGGATCCAAAGGATGTGATGGCTTCGATGGTTTGAGTGGTGCTAGGGGTGGTATCATCAATGATAGGTATTGGGTGGAGAAGGGTCTCATCACTAATGACCGTGGATGATGGGTTGGGATGGCATGATTCCACAACTTCAAGGTGTGGAGTGGGAGATGTCTTCTTTGTTATAAGTCCTTGGAGAACTTCTAGAGTGAGAAACTTGAATACTCTAGGCTAAGATGGTGTGGTAAGAGTGGATGAAGGATTATGGATTGGTGGGGAATTAGGACTAGGGATTGGTGGACTAGAATTAGATGGGGGAATGGGATTGGATGCAAGACTGGGAATAGATGGGGGATTAAGATTAGATGAAGGGTTAAGATAGGGGTATTGGAATGGTGAATTAGGACATGAGGATGTGGGTAGTGGATTCTAGTAAGGGTATTGGGATGGTGGATTATGATGGGAAGACTGAGGTGGCGGATTGAGATAGGGAAATGTGGATGTCGAATTAGGATAAGAATATATGGATGTTAGATTAGGATAGGTTGGTGTGGATGTTGGTTGGATTAGGATAGGAGGGTGTGAATGTAGGATTAGGGTGAGCAGATTGGTATGGAAGATTAGGATAGTGGGTATATGCGGATGAAGGATTGAGATAGGAGGATGTGGACAGGGGATTAGGATAGGGGTATTATGATGGCAGCCTAGGATAAGAGGATGTGGGTGTTGGATAAGATGTCGATGAAGGATATAATGGATATTATGGATATCCCTTGTCAAAGGTAGCATAAGGAGCATGATTAGGCATGGATAAAGACATAGTGGGATAACTCGAAGGGGTGATTGGATTTTGGAAAGTGGGTGGAGAAAGCTTACTAGCAATGATAGTGTCAACAGAATCTGTCATATTCCTCTTGATCGATAAGGATTTTGTTATCGTTATTGACATAATTAGGGTTTCCCTTGACCACTATTGATGGAGGATAAGGATTCATGATGATGAAAGGATAAAGAGGATGGATAAAATATTTTGGATGGGAATAGACTAAAGCTCAAATCAGGATTTAGGTCAAGCTCATATTGGGATTGGATTAAAGCTTAGATTAGTAGATTGGATGATGCAATGGGATTGATTCTGATGATGGGATCAATTATCAAAGGATGATTACGACACCGAATCTACCTCAAGATGGAAGTAGATTGATTGGGTCGAAGGTGATTGGATAAGGATGCGATTGGATTCGATTCGATAAGATCGATTGATGATTGATAAGATCGACTAATGGATCAGATAGGATGGTGGAAGGGATTCTAAACCTTGTTTAGAGATTATCCTAGGTGACTTAGGATGCTAATTGATTAGATTAAAGGATGATTGCGGCACCAAATCCACTTTGAGATTGAAAATGGATTGATTGGGCTGACGATAATGATTAACTTAGGATGGATGACAATCCTAAGTGGATGTTGATGATGACAATCAGATCAGACACTTAGGTCAATTTGGATAATAACCTAAAACAAAGTTCAGAGGATTTGGATGGGGAAAACGATGATTTGATTGGAGAAATGGATGATAGAAATGGAAAAATGACTATGTAGAACGAAAGAAGGAGGTTTGAAATAGATGAAAGATTACTCGAAATGAGTAAACAGATGATCGAGATGGATAAACGACTAATCGAAAGGAGGTTTGAAATAGATGAAAGATTACTCGGAATGAGTAAACAGATGATCAAGATGGATAAACGACTACTCAAAACGAGTAAATGACTGGTCACAATAGATGAATGATTCTTGGAATGAGAAGATGAAGGTTTGGAATAGATGAAAGATTACTCAAAATGAGTAAATGATTGATCGAGATTGTTGAACGAGAGTTCAAAATGATAGGAGGTGTGAAGTGGATGAATGTTTACTCAAAATGAGTAAACGGATGATCAAAATGATAGAACAAGAGTTTGAAACAATGAAAGGAGGTTTGAAATGAATGAACGTTTACTCGGAACAAGTAAACGAATGACCAAGACGACAAAATGAGAGTTCAAAATGATGAAAGGGGGCATGAAATGGATGAATGTTTACTCGAAATGAGTAAATAGATGATTGGAATGACTGAACGAAAGTTTGAAATGATGAAAGGAGGTTTGGAAATGGATGAATGTTTACTCAGAATGAGTAAACAGATGATCAGAATGACTGTACAAAAGTTTGAAATGATAGGAGGTGTGAAATGAATGAATGTTGACTTGGAATGAGTAAACGGATGATCAGAATGGCTAACGAGAGTTTAAGACGATAGATGAAGGTTCAAAATAGATGAATGTTTACACAGAACGAGTAAATGAATGATAAAAGAGAGGGAACGAATGTTCGGAATGGATGGATGAAAGGTTGAAATGAGTAATGATTGATCGGAATGAATGAACGAATGCTCGGATTAGGAGGTTGACTTGTGGAAAGGATGAAAGGATGAATAGGATGAAATTGAAGAAGATGGAGGGAGGGATCTTAAGATTTATTTTGATATCCAATGATTTTGACTGTAGATGGACTAAAGCTCAGATTAAGATTGGATTGAAGGATATGATGGGATTGGTTCCACCGGTCAAAGTTGGGAACTGGATATGTTTATTATCTTTTTGCCAAGTTTTTGTTGCAGAGGGGAAAATTTTCCCTCACAAAGGGGCGAATTTTCCCTTCTAGGGTGAATATGCCCTCATAGAGGGGCAAATTTTCCCTTCTGCAGGGCAGATTCGCCCCACTGTGGGGAAAATTCACCCCACTACTTTGTCGACTCTCTAAGTGGGTAAACGGGCTGTTAGAATGAAGAGACGGGCGATTGGAACAGGTTGTTAGATAATCGGATTGAGGAAATAGATGATTGGATTGGGAAAATGAATGATAGGAGTGGATGTACAAGCACTCAAAACTAGTAAATGATTGTTTGGAATGGACGAAGGACTCTCAAGTCACAGAAACGAAAGCTCAAAATGAGTAAACAATTGATTAGAAAGGATGAACAACTCTCGAAATGAGGAGATGGATACTTGGAATGGATGAAAGATTACTCAAAACAAGTAAACGGAGGATCAAAAGGGATGAAAAACTACTTGGTCAAACGGATGTTGGAATGGCTAAGCAAAGGTTTGGAATGGCTAAATGAAGGTTTGGAATAATAAAATGGAGCTTTAGAATGATCAAACAGATGTTTAGGAGGTTTAGAATGACAAAACGGAGGCTTGGAATGATTAGATAAAATTTTGGAATGGTTAGAAGATGATTTAGAGGCTAAAAGAAGGTAAACAAGGTGATTTTGGTTGCTCAGGAGGAAAAATTCGCCCCTCTGCAATAAACAGGAGGGCGTAGTCGCCCCTCTGTAGTGCACTAGAGGGCATAGTCGCCCCTCTGTAGTGCACCAGAGGGCGTAGTCGCCCCTCTGTAGTAACCAGAGGGCGTAGTCGCCCCTCTACAATAACCAAAAGGGAAAATTTGCCCCTCTACAATGAATAGGGACTTGGTTTTGATGAAAGTGACTGGCAAGGACAACAATAAGGAAAAATTGTCAAAAAGTTTACTAGTTTCTCACAAGAAAATACTTTTAAACAAGCACAATCCTATGATTAGTGTTAAGGGTATGGCCAATAAAGGTCTTAATCTAGGATGAAGAAAGTGTCTAGAGAGTACTTGATATACTCTCGGTATGTGAGGCACAACCGTGAACACCAACCCATCACAAGCATGAGTTGAGAACCCCAGCGAGATATTAAAGGGCTTAGACCAATTCTTCACGTCTATCTAGGTATCACCCTAGCTTTGATGCTCTGCCAATTACGATGCGACTGGATTGAGGTACAACTTTTTCTCTCCCTCCTTTATGTACCCCGCCGGTATGCATGGTTGGGATCGTCCCTTAGGGTGATGAAATCCCCAAGCAGGTCCCACTAGAAAGAAGACACTAATCATTTCCAAATACTCCTCAGGCTCACATGAAATGCAAGGGGAAAGTGAAAACAAACTAATGCCCCCTTGGGTGACACAAAAAGATAGACACAACAAGCAATGAATATTACTTCCCCTAATTAAACTGTGTTCTTACATTAACGAAAACAACAAGGATAGATTTTAAAATCTAAGCAAACAGATAGCCCTGCAAGCAAATGTTAGTTGTTTTATCTTTCGTTCTTCATCAATTACATAAGAATATGCTAAAAAATGTTAGCAAAAACACAAATATCCTTGCAAAAAAAAATGTTAGGGGGTTAGGATATGAAAACAACAAAAAATGGGAGTAAAAACTAAGCTAAAATGGTCATTTTACCCCTCCAAATATGTTGTTTTAGGGTGTATTTTCCCCTTTGCAGTAACTAGGAGGGCGTAGTTTCCCCTCTGTAGTGAACCAAAGGGCGTAATTGTAATTCTATAGTGAATAGGAGGGCGTAATTGCACTTCTACAGTCACCAAGAGGGCGTAATTGCACTTCTGTAGTGAATAGGAGGGCGTAATTGTACTTTTGCAGTGGCCAGAAGGGTGTAGTCGCCCCTCTGCAGTGCACAGGAGGGCGTAGTCACCCCTTTGCTAGCAAGCAAAATTCAAACCAGGGCATAGTCGCCCTTCTGCAGTAAAATGTTGAAAAAAATAAAGTTTTAATTAGGGGCGTAGTCACCCTTCTGCAGTGAAATGTTAAAAAAAGAAAATTTTAATCAGGGGTGTAGTCGCCCTTTTGCAGTGAAACAGTGGGCGTAATTTTGTTTCTGCAGTGAAATAGAGGATGTAATCGCCTCTCTATAGTGACCAGGAGGGCATAATCACCTTTCTACAGTGAAACAAAGGGCGTAATCGCCCTTCTGTAGTAAAACAAAGGGCGTAATCGCCCTTCTGTAGTGAAACAAAGGGCGTAGTCACCCTTTTGCAGTAAAACAAAGTGTGTAGTCTCCCTTCTATAGTAACCAAAGGGTGTAGTCGCCCTTCTGCAGTGAAACCAAGGGCGGAGTCGCCCTTCTGCAACCTATTCCTGCAAACAATCTCAACAACAACAAACGTTAAATACAGGAACCCACTTGTGGGTCCCATTGGACATGCCAGAAATGTGAACCTACATGTTAGTCCAGTTCTAAATATGCAAAATAACTAAAATGCAATAAGGAAAAACATAAAGGGACACCTCAAAATTAGCCTAAGGAATGATAAAGCAAAGAAATAAGCTAAAATGAAGATTGTAAGATGATTATACCTATTGACGCCAAAAATTGACTAAGTAACAGTGTCTTATGGGAAACTCAGTTTAAGGGGGACCTTTTGCGCTAAACTAAGTGACCTCCGAATTTTTAAAGAAGTTGGCTTCTTCTATAATGGTTTTTGGAAAGGGAAAAGGAAGCGATATAATAAGGCAAAGTCTAACCTAAGGTGATGCGCCAAGATCTACTGATGGGCACGATAAATCATAGATTTAGGGGCCTGAATGGTGTTGTTGTGTTCCAAAACGTCAGAGACTTAATGTTATAGCATAAGCAATTCATTTATTGACATAAAATAATGTTGCATACATTCTCACTACTAAGAAGAGTCATTAGACATGATTTAGATAAGCAAATTTGTATCCAACATTTATAGAAGTTCTTCAATATGAAATGTTAAGACAGTATAAAGCACAGTTCACAGTTTAATCAAAGCATAAAAAATAGAGAGGCCGAACAATTGGCACAGTCTGAAAGTTCTACAATTTAAATAAAACAGTAATAGAGGTCTGGCGTCTTTTGCTAAAATCAGCATCCTTTCTCCAAATTTCGGTTCTCCTCTCTCATCAACAGAGAGAGTATATATAGCAAGAGAAAACCTCCCACCGCTTTGGAGAATAGCAACATAAAAGATCTCGCAATCCTTTGCAAAGATGCCAGAATCAGAAGATTCCCAAGGCCGTTACAACAGCATCGAGCAAGAACACAACATCCAGTTGCCCTAGGTACCAGTGCATTCCTTATAATGATGGCGGTGGTCCCAGCAAGGCTCGAGCAGACAAATGTCAACCATCGCCGTGAATGATTATGACTAGCAGCAATCAATAGCATTATTTAGTTCATCTGGCCTATAGCCCATGTAACAGATCAGCATTTAGGCACATGGTAGCCTTTCGTTGCCCGCATGAAACCTTCTCCCATCACTGCCGAGCATTTTCGAAAATGCAACATGCGTCAAATGGGCTGAGATCCTTATCACAGCGGAGGGAATGCTCCATCGGTCGGGCGTGAAAGACACATGGCAGCATTTCGCTGCCCGTGGTCGCTATTTCCTCACTGCATTGAAAGATTTGTGAACAGTTGCCACCTGGTAGAATGCAGGGCCCGCCAACACCTTTTAAGAATGAAATACTTTGAGGAAGCATTTCGCAGCCCGATGAGGCCTCGAGGAAGCAAGCAATAAAAGCAACCCGTAACTGTGACATGTGGGAGCCCAGTGGAGCTTCTTAGGAACCGAAAGGTAATCTGATACCCAAAGCTACGAAGAGTTGCTGCGTAAAGTGGCAGATCAAAAAACCTGATAGAAAGCTAAGTAAACTCAGCGATGCATAGGTCGGCACACACATAATGCAAAAATAAACCTGAAGGGAGCTGTTCAAATATTTATTTTAACAATACCTTCTTTGTTGCTAAAACTCCTTGGTGGGCCCTTGATTTTGATTGTTTATGATTGCTTTGTGTGCTCTTTAGATGGTTATTGATGTAGCCAAATGCAAGATTAACTATATGGTGGGATGCAAATTCAAAATGGCTAAAGTGGATGGTTAGATGACAGAAAATGCTTGTAAAAATGAGTGCACAAAATGATAGCATAAGGTTGCTCAAATGAATAAGTGTTAAAAAAACCTTAGAGGAGGGCGAATTTATAGAAGAATTTGAATTCTCTAGAGAATTCAATGGTTGAGATTTATCCAACAAGGCCAAGATGAAGGGCTAAGGTGAGTTGAGGACTCACAAGGCCTCACATTTTGACATGTGGAATGTGAAGTGGCTAAGGGTGAGATGATGTGTAGGTGATGTGGAAGGGAAGTACATGATGTGTAAGAAAGACATGTACCTTGGAAGTATATTGGGAGATGAGAATATTCCTTGGAGGAATAAATGTGAATTAAAAATTCACATGCTTGGGAGAATCTAGTGGATAAGAGAGGGTCTCCAAAAAGGTGAGAGTTTGTCACATGTGACTTGATGTGACAAGTCAAAGATTCTAGAAGATGCACGGGAAAAGGGGATTCTAGGAGGAATAAAAGTGAATTAAAAATTCACATGGGGAAGAGAGGAGCCTTGTATGAATAAAAAAGAATTAAAAATTTCTTAGGGGATGGGGAGAGTTGACCAAGGTACTGATTAGGCTTAACTAATCAATAATTAGAGGATAATTAGGGGTTAATGAGGATTAGAAGCCAAGTTGCAAAAGTTAGAGGATGTAACACATTCTAATCAATGATTAGGCATGTGCACATCCTTAATGAAGAGATTAGGAGATGGATTATGATTAGATGAAAATGACATGTGGGGAATATTTATTTAATTTATTTGATGAAAAGGGGATTAAGGAGGGTAAGATATTTAATTATTAATTAATTAAACACCTTAAGTAGGAAGGAGGGAGGAAGAGGGTGGGAGAGGGTAGGATAGTGGGAGAGTATCTAATCTATAGTTGGCAGCTACTTCAAATAGGCCCCGACGGCCTACTCTCTATAGCTGGGGGAGGAGCCCGGGGGGAGACTATCTCATGCTCTCGATAGATCGAGGGAGACTATCTATAGTCATGCTCGCACCCTTTCCCACTCTCTCCCATTATCTCCCTCCCTATCTCCCACTCTCCCACACTCTCTCCCACTCTCTTCCACCCTCCCACTCTCCCAACCTATCCCACTCTCTCCCACTCTCTCCCACTCCCTTCCTCCCTCCCACTCTCTGCCACCCTTTGCCACCCTCTCCCACTCTCTCCCTCCCTATCTCCAACTCTCCCACACTCTCTCACCCTCTCCCACCCTCTACCTCCCTATCTCCCACTCTCCCACTCTCCCACACTCTCTCCCACTCTCTCCCACTCTCTTCATCCCTCCATCCCACTCTCAACCACCCTCTGCCACCCTCTACCACTCTCTCCCTCCCTATCTCCCACTCTCTTCCTCTCTCCCACTCTCTCCCACCCTCTCCCACTCTCTCCCACTCTCTTACTCCCTCCCTCCCTCCTACTCTCTCCCTCCCTTCCTCCCTCCCACTCTCTCCAACCCTCTCTCACCCTCTCCCAATTTCTTCCTCCCTCCCTCCCACTCTCTCCCACTCTCTCTCACCCTCTCCCCCTCTCTCCCACTCTCTCCTTCTTGATAAAATGGTTATGTCTCTACTTATTTATAATGCACCTGCATTA
>VDFB02244824.1:0-15900 GCA_007258455.2 Sequoia sempervirens | reverse complement strand
CGACAATGCTTGTGTGACAATGGAAGGCAATCACGTTGAAACTATGGGTGGTAGTGTTTGGATGGGAGGATCTAAAGCTGGCACAAATTAAACTACCTCTCCTACCTCTAAATATCCCAAGGCTCCCTCATCAACTCCTAGCACTGACTTGATGTAAGGATTTCTAGGAATCACTTTGGGAAACCTCCACATACCCTATCCTTATGCGCCCATACCATCGTGTTCATAACCCATCTTCTTATCAATGACCACCCACCCCTGAAGTATACTTTCATGTCAAGGCTTCGTCCATAACATGTGACAATTTGAAACCTGAGGGTGGTTTTTCATTAGTTTCCTTTTCCTTTTTTTTTAATTTTTAATTTTTAATTTTTTTGATTGGGGCTCGATGGGAGGATTGGAGAGTTGCACCTTGACAACGAATTTTTGTTGTTAGGAAGATGGGTCTATCGACAGTCACAAAATCTCATAGTTTTCTTCCTCCTTATCTAAGGTGTTCCTTCTTCTTAGTTGAATTTTCTTCTTCTACCTAAGCATCTTTGTCCTGATAATCGTTCTAGATTTTGTCAAATTTCTCGTTGGAAGATAGTGTTTCAACATAGGCCATTGTTTGGTTCATTTCCTAACTATATTTCCAAAAGGCCTCTTTTTTTTGTCTAACCAGCCCAAGGCCTCAAGTTTTGATAGAAAATTCTTGGTCATTTTCTTTGTAGGATCAAAATCCTACACTAGCTTGTAAAATACTCCCATGAGTGGTGGGAATCTTTAAATAATACTAATAAATCAATAAAATTATGTGGGTCCTCATCCGCTGGGAACTTCTTCTCTTTGAAATATAGTTGAGGGGTTCATGGACAAAAGGAGTCCCAATCTTTAGACTAGCTATGCAGCCATCCGAGTCATAGCTCCATGGATCGTTTATTTTATCTAGGTCGATCTTTGCTAATTTAAGCGCAAGCAGACACCCTTTCCCTCTCTTGTTAATTTTAATGCCTCCTTGAGAAAAGGGGGCATCATACATAACCTTCTTTTTATGACCAACTTCGTATGTTGAATCCACTACATCAAGTTAGTGCCCCAACTCCAAGGCCAAGACCATATCCATGAGTGTGCATGGGAGCTTGAATGGTTCATCTTTGAATTCATAGACTAATAAATGTGTAATCAGTTTCGAAGAACCCATCACACTTAGTCTTGGAAGTTTTAAGCCAATCTTTTTGCTTCTTTTCATCTAATTAGTGACAAGCTCTAGGCTAAGATCAATTAGGAATAGACACATGAAACATTTTTAGTATTCATGATAGTTCGACATAACCAACAAAACGTGAGTCCAAGCTGACACAAGGATTGTACTTTGTTGGAAAAAACATCCATCTTGGTGGAGTTGATGGAAAAGAATGGGGACAAGAACTCAATATCCTGCTAAAGAATCAAATGCAGTAGGAAAGATGAATACCTAAATGCATTAAATTATCTTGCAAAATTCTCTAGCTAGTAATGGATGGAGTTAGCGATGGCATAAAAAATGTCCATCAAATAAGCTTTATCTCTAGTTAGTAATGGATGGAGTTAGCCTAAAACCCTAGCAAATCATATGCAAACATGTGGCCAAATCTGAGAATAAATCATGCCACATAAGTCCCAACACCCTCACCATGACTCCACATTAATGAGCACACAAAATGGGAACAAAAACCTCACAAAACATACAACAAATCATGGCCAAGATTGGATATTTGATAGAAAGTAGGCTTGCGAATCATAAAGAGGCATGGGTGTCATTTTGTCCCTCTTGGAGTTGTTGAAAAATGTATTTAAGATCATCTTTGTAGCCCCAAGAATCAAATAAGGTAGTTGAGAAATTTGTTGCAACATTAATGGTGAAAACATGAAAATCTCGTAGAGTATCCAAAAGTTTGATCAGATTTTGAAACCCCAACAAGATCCTAAGAAAGAAATAACTAAAGGGTGGTAGCAAAAACAAAAATTAGATTCAAACTATTGGGTCAAAATTCCAAAAAGAGTGAATAAATTACAAAGTCTTGACAAGGAAGAAAGAATCAGGTTCGAGAAACCAAAGCATATCTGAAATTTTGGACCTTTGGTCCAAAAGTTCAATCGGGTCCTAAAATCTTAACAAGAACAAAGTGGGAAGAGAAAAGAAGTTAGGAGAAAAATTTCCAATTGAATTTGGACTAGTTTGAAAGTCCCATTGGGACTCAAAGTCCCAATTGGATGAGAGTAGAAAGCCAATCGAGATTAGATTAGAGATCTCGATTGCACTAGGGAATTTCAAACCATAGGTTCGAAAGTCCTGTGGGGAGTCAAAGTCTTGACCAAATAAAAAAGGAAGAAGCGATTGGGATTGGGAATCTTGATTGGATCTAGACCTTAGGTCCAAAAATCCTTTTGGGACTCAAAGTCCCGATAGGAGGAGAAAATAAAAAAAAATTAAAGTTTTTTTGACTGAAAATGAATATGCCATGTGATAACATTTCATGCTTCTATGAGCTAAAGAGAAACCCACCAAAAAAGGATGGTGAAATCATAAAAAACATGCCATGTGGTAGCTTTCTGCTTTATCGCAAGCTAAAGAGGGGCACAGTTCAAAAAGAAAGGACGAACATGTGGAAAACATGCCACATGGCAAGTTTTATGCACTTTTGTGAGAAGAAAAATGGCTTGGCGAAAGAATGAGGAAAACTTGTGGAAAGGATGCTATGTGGCATTATTTTAGCGTATATGTGGATTGAAAAGGGGCCCACCAAAAAGGTTTGGCAGAATTAGAGAAAAGTTGCCATGTGACACATTTTCTATGCATCCTCACAAAGACAAAATGGCTTGGAAAGAGAAGGTACAAATGTGTGGAAAGGATGCCATGTGGCATCATTTTCGTACTTTCACATGCCAAAAAGGAATCTTTAGAAAGACCAAGTGGACTCATGAAAAGGATGCCACATGGCATCATTTCTGCATGTCCATGGGTCAAAAAAGGAAATGGCAGAAAGGGAACATGGATCCATGAAAAGGATTCCATATGGAATCATTTCCAAATTTATGTGGAAGAAAGAAAAGAAATGTGAAAGGGTATGTGGGCTTATAGAAAATGCACCACATGGTGCGTTTTTCACACATCCATGGGAAGAAGACGAGCTCACCGAAAAAGGACAATGAAATCATAGAAAAGAATCCATGTGGTAGACTTTTCTCATGTCCTTGAGAAAAATGAGGATTTTCAATAAGGCATGCGAGCTCATAGGAACTTGAAAATGAAGGTCTCATTGGGACCAAAAGTCTCAATGGAATGGAAGGAAATAGAGCAAGGAGTTGGAAGGAATGTGAACTTAGTCCAAGTGTACGATCAAGACCTAAAGTCTCGATTAGACCAAGAAGAGAAAAGAAATCCATCTGACGAAAAATGAACTTGGAATTAGTCCAAATGTTTGATTGGGACCCAAAGTCCCAATATGAAAGAGCAAGGAAAGAAGGGAGTGGAGCAAAACGCAAGAGAAAACTTAGACCTTAGTCCAAGTGCCCATTCGGGACTCAAAACCTCAACTAGATAAAATGCTAAAAGGAAGAAGGGGAAACAAGGAAAAACAAGAACAATTGGACCAACATGAATCCCCAAAAGGACATGAAGAAGGAAAGAAAGAAAGGGAAAAAGACCAAGTCTTGGATATTCTGCAAAATGGGTTTTGACCATAACCCAGAAAAGGGTAATGCAACCACTCGAGGGACTTGAGCATGATGCAATAATGAAATTTCTTAGCCTATCCAAAAATGATGGGAAGCACAAGGGAAAAAAATAAAGCATTACAAACTCATTCAAATTTATAGGTGCTAACAAGTTATAAATGAAATATTTTGGCATTTGATATTTACAACTTGTAAAAAAATTTGGCACATTATTTTTTTTGGAGGGGGCTACAATTAGCACTAATCATTATTTGGGGGGATCTTTGAATCAAGGGATCAATCTAGGTGTTTCTACTTTTTATTTTGTTGGTTCATGTAATCATGTCTCTCACACTAAATCCCTTCCTTTTGAGTATTCCTTGTAATCCTCCTAATAAATAAAAAATAAAATGCATGGATATTAATGGAAAGAAAAGACATGCAATAGAATAATGTTGATTTCATCAAACTATGAACTAGAGAAAATTATTCTTAGTCATAGTCTTTCCTTACCTAATCCTTTAGTTCCAACATATGCAAAAACATAATTAGTCTTACTTAGACATCTTGTGAGACATCATCATTTGGGGATGAAAAATGTAGTATGGTGACTTGCATTGATATCTCATCTACCATATCACTTGTTGCTCCATCTAAATCTAGTGTTGACTCATTCATGAGTTCTAGTGATTCTTTACATCAAGTCATTGCTATTTTCATTCTAGATTCACCATATTGGGATGCATATCTACCAAACATAGTATCTTTGTTTGTAGAATCCCACCTTGTAGATTTGGATGACACCATTTAGGAAATTTTTCTTCTATTTGATGTTAGCTACGATGAAGTTGCATCATCATTTCCATCTTTGGATATTGCTCTTGCCTCACCTACATCAACTTCTATCATGAAAAGATGTGTAGATATTCATGAGTTATCATCATCTGCAACAATATTAGATTCACATCAATCCATACATAACCATACATCCATGATTTCTATTCTAAAATTTGCTATGCTACTTGATCCATCTTATTAGCATTTTGTCACACATCAACATTAGCTTGGAAATCTTTGAGCATCTTTTGAAGGCATCATTGGCATATTTTCAATCTTTGGATCATGTGCATCATTCAAAGACATTCATCTTACTTCTTACATATTCCTATCTAGAATGGGAAGTCATCTTGCACACATTTTTGGTGTTGTTTCTTCCCAAGGGGAGAAATGTTCATTGTTTGTAGATCATCTTCAACATCTAGTGTCAAGCATCTAGTAGCATTACATGCGTCATTCTAGGGGGAGGCTACATGTTTTATCTTCTCATCTCAATTTTGGGAGGAACCATTTCCTCCCATGGAGTTCATCACTTAATAGTTTCTGAGGGGGAGGGGGGTCACATGACCTTGTTGGGAATCAAGGTGTCTCAACCTTGACAATTTATAAGTTATTTATTTATTTTTATTTTATAGTTTTCCATGGATAAATATCATTTATGTTATTAAATATTTTTGCTCCATCAAAAGAGGCATGATATTTTGAGTTGGCACTTTTTTCACATGTTGGTGTCTTGAAAAATAAGTTATTAGTTGTCAAAATATTCTCATTTAGTGTTCTAACATGGAAAGCCTATTTTAAAGGATGTTATGTTATATTCTATGACAACTATAAGGGCTAAAAGTAGGGGATATCATTTTGGACATGAGAATCATATATAACACGTGTAAAATAGTCTTTGCATAAGCTATTGATGGTTTATGGCGCATGTAAGAGCATCTCCCATTTTCTCTGGGATTCTTATGACAACTTGTAAGAGGGTATATAATTTCATGTAAGAGACCATGTTTAGAATGTAAGGGTCGTATATATTTTTAACATGGTATTTTGGAACCATGTTTGACCCATGGTAATGTTTTATGGTGGTATTTTGAGTCCCTGTGAATCTATATAGTGAGGGGTTGAAATGGAGACATTATGAGATGTTTTATAGGTACACAAATGCTACTTGATTGGAGTCAAAATTGAGGAAGTTCTATGTATTTTAATCTCTTTGAAGAATAATATAGACATTCCCTCTTTTCTTGGTGGAGTTTTTTACCCAAAAGGGTTTTCTCCATGTGTTATGTGTATGGCTCTTGATTTGTGTAATTTATTTGTAGTCTATTCTCCATTAATTTCTACAATTTTATATTTCAGATTTGCAAGTTAAATCATATTTCCATATTGTAGTGGTTGCCTTCATTTCTAACATAACTTATCTCTTTTCTCTCCTATGAGGAGAACATTCATTATACTTTGTGATAGAACTGGTCCTTGGGGGGTCATCATGAGTTCTGCATCTATCACTTCTTCTTCACTTGTCCATTTCATCTCATTGCATCATTTCTCTTTCAAAGAGGGTTTTTTTTCCCACTAGGTTTTTCTCCTTTACTCCAATTTACAAGATATTTGTACATGAGTACCTAACATGGCCTCATAGCTAGGACTCATCATTAATACATACATTACTCCCTAATTTGTGCTTAAGAGGGGGTGTTAGTGTAAATTGTGTCATTATCTACCTAGTTAGCTAATCAGCTTTCTAGGATTGACCTTTTCACACTTAGCTTAAGTTTACTTGGTTTTTTTTTCTTTTGTCTCACTTCATATGGTTGAGACACATTTCCTCATGACTTGAGACAACTATTACATGTACACTTTCCACTTTCTCACCCACTTGTCAGGTGAGCTCACAAGTGTCCCACTATGGAGGGGTAGTCAAGGTTTCACTCCTATCTTCTCACCTCTTCATCCTTACCTATATATGCAAGGATTGATCATTGTATTATACCCTCTTCATTTCATATTTGATAGATATACTATTGTACATATTGTAGACACTCAAAAATTTCTTGAAAGATATCATACACTTGAATCAAGTATACTAATATCATTTCCTCCTCAAACCCATGTCCTATTTTTTCTTAATTGATTAAATTATCCTAGCTATTTAATTAATTACATCATTTGCATCTATTAACCTAATTCATTTAATTGGGTTGTTTCCACCTTTTTCATGCTAACATTTCATCTCATTAAATTAAATAAATCAAAATTATTAATTTAAATCCCTAAGTCTTCTTATTTAATTAAAATAACCATAAGTTATTTAATTAAATATCATTTCACCTTTCCCCATTCATTAAATCATAATTTAATTTAATGAATACCACTTTATTCTTCAAAGTCCCTTAATTACATGATTAAACCTTATTTAATTAAGCAATTATCTAATTAATCTTTTCCTCCCACTTGCAAGGGAATATTCCTCCTTTACACATTCCTTCGAAAGGAGAATATTCCTTCCCCTTCTACACAATTAAACTTTGTTTTAATTTGCAAACTATCATTTTCCCTCACCCATGAGAATATTCCAAAGAATATTCTCTCTCCTCCAATCATTTGAGAAAGGGAATATTCTCACAAAACTTCAAATGCAAGTTAACTTGTGACTTCTTATACAAGTAAACTTTTGACCTCTTGTACAGGTCAAAATTGTGTTTGTTTGGAAGGAATGAGAACCCTTGATTAAATCTCATCTTGTGTTCTCACGTGTTGATGAGAATCCATGATCCATGCCTCCAATTTCCTCCATCCTTGACCCTTGATTAGTTTTTTCAATCTCAACCCTCCATTTCTCATTTGATTTCCTATAAATAGATCACTATTTGGAGACAAATGGATCCATCTTTTTCAAATCAAACTTATGTTGTTGAATCACTCACACTCACACTCATCTTTGCACACATTTATCATTTTTAGTCTAAATTAGTTGCATAATAGCAAGTAGCTTCCATTAATGGCTTCCATGCATCCATTTAGCTAATTAGATAATTAGGGTTTGGACCTTTTTAGTTTAAATCTCATTTAGACTAGTTTAGCAATTGCATATATGTATATACATCTTTTAGCATGAAATCATGGTAGATTAACTCTTGCATCATACTCATTTTAGCATAAATCATGTTTTCATCCACATATTACAACAGTTTCATTGATTCTCTTCAATAGAACCGATTGAAACAAGCTCAATACCCATGAGATTGGGAAAGGGTCATCGTTTCACATCAACACGACACCAATCCCCCAGTAGAATAAGTTTTAATAGATTAAAGTAGGGGTTTCTAAAAGCTTTCATAGTTTAACTTGATTAGTTTAATGGCTTCCATTTTAATTTACATTAGATGATTTTATTGGGACTAAGGTTTAGTGGCTAAATTGCACTTCGTATCCTCATGGATCAAGTGTGGTTAACCCGTTCTAATCCGCCAGTTAGACATATTTTATTCACTTGTTGAAGTTGTTTCATGCTCTCTTTGATCTTGACATTCTTCAATAGTCTTGTTGTTGTCATTGTGTCATTGTGTTCCACATGACACTTGTGTGTATGCTATTGTGTAGGTACAACATGTTTTTGTTGCATTGACAAACTTGTTGCCATTGTTTCAAAAAAAAAATTGTTCTTTTAGGTTTTTCTCTGAGCATGTTGGCTTGGGGCATTATAATGTGGGAGACACATGAATAAATGTATTTGATTATTATGTATTATAAAAAATATTTAATGCATATGAGATAAGTCATCTTGGGTGCTTGGATTGAAGAGAGAAATTGGCTTTGCTTGGATGTTGTATTTCACTCTTAGCTCTAGAGTCAAAATTTGGTGTGCAACTTGGAGATGTCCTTGGTCACATTAATTAAGGGTGACTAGAATTCTTAGTAAGTCTTTCCTCTCTTATTAATATCTTACCTATAAATAGAAGGGTTTGGATGGATGTTAAACATCACCTTTGGTTGATCATTATCTTGTGTGTGCTCATTATGAGTGAAGCTTGATGTACATGACCAAAGGCTTGAGTTGATTGTTGAGAGATCTTAAGGAGAATGTGGTGGGACATGTGGATCTCATTTGTTCCTAGATTAGTCTTGTGATGAATGGAACAATTGCTCACTCCTATTGAAGAAGTTCATATCTTGCATTTCCTCTTTGAATAAGAGTGTTTATCTCTTGTTAAGGCTTAGATTTGATAGTATAGAGCAACTATTTTGTTGAGAATACATTAGTTTTAGTGTTTTGGAGGATGATTTTTTTTTCTCTAAAGGGTTTTTCCAAGGTATTGGTCTCTATCTCTCTTGTGTAGTTATTTTAATCTTTTATTCATTTTTGTTTGTGTTGTTATGCCAAATTCTTACTAGAATTTAAATGGTGATAACTTATGACATCTTTCCTCATAAGGTTAATGGTGGGAATTGTTTCATATTTTATTGGTATCAAAGCTTAATTTTGAAAATTTGGTACTAGTAATGAATACATTTTCTTAAGCTTCCTTGGGGAACTAAGTGAGGGGTGCTATTGGTCATTGGTTGGGGGAATTTTCAAGCCATAAGTAAGCCCTAGAGTATAGGAAATTTTAGAAAGGGGCTTGTGCAAGAATTTGAAGGAAAATGACACATCCTTTTTCCACTTGTCACAGAGGATCCTTCTCTATAGGTAAAAATTCTCATTTAATGTATACATTTGTCAAGTTTGGAAGAGAAAGAGTTAGAGGAGAGAGAGGAGCAAAGGTCTAAATAATCAAGTCTAGTTTTTCCCAAGTAGTGTTATTAAGGCTGGCCCTCTTAGCCATAGAAATTACAACATTTTCTTCTTCATGTTTCTTGTGGTCGTTAAAGATTTGATTCTTTCTTTTCTATTTTCTTGTTATTTTATTTATTTATTTAATGTTAGGTTTAGTTGTGACCTCCTAGACAAGATTTCTTGAATTTCTTGAGAATTCCTTTATAGTCTTTTATGATGGCTTCTCTCTTTCTTATTTTGTCCCCTTGAATTTTTATGTGTCATTAATTTTGAGTTGTTGTGCTAGAGTTTTGGTACAAGATGCGAGGATTCAAGATGTTGCTTATTGATCCTTGGTGCTAACTACCATATTGAATTTGGGGATATTAGGAGATCTCCTAAATGAACCTTAAGATCATACTAGTAGAATAAGGACTTGTGATATTGCTATCACAATTCAACCATATAGTTTTTGAGTTAAACTCATTGAACCCCCTCCTACTTATCAGAATAAGGACCTCCTACTTATTAGAATAAGGATTTATCAGAGTTGAATATGAGATGAACGCAGAGATTAGTAAATAATGTGGCTAATAACATCCTCCATTGTTGACATCCTAAGTAGCATTAAATTATGTTTCTTTTAGGTAAATTTTATGTTGTTTTAATATAATTATTTTCTACCCCAAAAGGGAACACATGATTAAGAGGTGACTTCTTGGGTCTATTCTAGATATTATCTCGGTAGTATTAGTGTCCATTTCGGAGTGTGACGTGGCAATGAGTATGGTTTTTTGTCCACGTAGGCTTAGGGATTGGCTAAGGTGCACAAATTCCAAGAGCGTGTTCATAGACCGGAGGGATTAGTCACTCGGTGGCATTGGCCAAGGTCGATTCAGTTGTCGCAAAGATAAACTTGAAAAGTTCTCCACGCCTCTCCGAATTGACATGAAAATAGTTGTTCACCACAAAACGAGTCACTCCAATCTAAGAGAAAATTGTAGCCTAACCGAAAGTAAGGGGCGAGGTTGACAACATGTGGACGATGTGAGTGCTCTAGAGCTATCATACGAAGCAGTTCTTTGTTTAATTTTTTTTAATGATCTGAGATCCAGATCATGGCGTCCCTCATACCGTTTAGGTTTCCCACATCTCCTTCTCACACACCCATTTTCACACTTGATGAAAAACACAATTTTGCAGGCCATTCAACGGATTTCACCCAATTGCTTCCTAAAGTTAGGCCTTCCAGATTGAAGACAAGAGCAGAAAAAAAATTCAACCTGTGGGAGCTATTAGGAGGAAGAGGACTTGCAGGAGGTGAAGAAGGAGTTAAAACAGAGCTCAAGAAACAAATACCATCTAATTCAAGTGAGCAGCCTTTAAAGTTTTCTAGTGAAGAGAAAAATGAGCAGAATGGCCTCGCAGACATGGTTTCTGTTACTTCCAGTGTTGATGATAACGCCTTCAATAAGGAACTACAAGGCTTGACAGGTGGGTTCCCTGGTGGCGAAAAGGGCTTACAAAAATTTCTTAAGGATAACCCACCTCCAGCTAAACAATTAGGTTCCTCTGAATTGGGAAGTATGATTTTGTCAAAGTCCAAGGCGCCACCTTTGCCACTTCTAATGCCAGGTATGATTGTAATTGTAAAGAATCCCAAGAACCCATATCATATGTACAGTGGAATTGTACAGAGGGTCACTGATGGAAAGGCTGGAGTGCTTTTTGAGGGTGGGAATTGGGATAAACTTGTGACTTTCAAGCTTGAGGACTTGGAAAGAAGGTCCAAGGGTCCACCCATGTCAAATCCAAAGTCTGCGATTCTGGAAAATATTAATATCCCATGATTTTTTTAATTTTTTGGCCTGTTTGATTGGAAGAATATTTTTAGCAGCATTGTTAGGTTAAACATGGAATTCATTTGTATCTTTGTATGTAAGAAAATGAGGATTTGTAGAAAAAATTCGGTCTGTTTGTAGGCAGCATTGGTTAGAGAAACATGAAATTCATCTGTATCATTTTCAGTAAGCAATTGAGGATTTATTTTATTTTCTGTATAGTTATTTAAAAAGGGTAAAGATTACGGAGAATTACTTTATCTTCTGTTTATTAAAAATAAAGATACATCCTCGTGATAGAATACTTCAGTGGTCTGAAACGTTGATGTTCAAGTAATCTAATACGTTTTAACCCAAGAATCCTTTTCTTGCTATTATTGACTGTGGAAGTGCTGAATCTCTCAAAGCTAAAGACAGTTTTTACTTTTTCAGATCACTGCCAAAGGGTACCAAATTGTTTTGTCAGCCCGCCTGTTAGAAGCCCATGAGGCCATTGTCTTATGAGGAAGGGATTGTTTTAGGGCCAGGGAGTTGTTTGACCCTCCGGTAAGGGCAAAAACGTTTTTACTTTTACATGTCGGTTTTTAGTTTTATATGTCACTGCCAAGGACATAATTTGGTATGTCAGCCCCCTCTGCTAGAAGCCCACAAGGGGTTGTTTTTGAAGGAAGGGATTGAGGGGGTTGTTTGAGGGAGAGAAGATTGTTTTCGATTCCCTGGTAAAACCCCCAAAGGGATTATTTCCAATTTATCATATATATTGTTCAAATTTTCTACTTCTTGGTTTTGACTCCATAGCTAATCTCAGTGGTAAAGCTGAACTTGCCAGTCCACCTGCATCGAGTGAATAAGATAAAATGGGATATCTTTAATATCCTCCACGCCAAAATAGTTTGTAGGAATTATTAAATTGTGTTTTCTTTTTCAGAAGATTGTTTTCAAGTAACTCTCTTACCATGTTTCAAAGCTTTTCATAGTCTTCTTCTAAGATTTTATGTACTTGCCCTTGGTTATGATTGCTGAATCTTTGAGACATTGTAAGAGAGTTATATGTCCTCTTTTTAATTCTTTCTTGAAGACATTCCAACAAAATGTCCTGTTCTCATAAATTGAAATTTGACTATGATTAAAACAAACAGCTTTCGGTTAGTCAATGAGAGGAGAAAAGAAGCAGAGACTATATACAAGGAAAGTTGCTGTGCATTATTGGTGCATACCTACTCCAAAAATCTGAGAATGGATACACAGTATTAGTGAATTACAATCTTTCCCCAGATAGTCTCCACCCAGACAAATCCAAAACCAAATTATTGTGTTTTTCCTGCTTGATTTTGTGCTGTCCTCCTTTATGCTCGTTTAGCCCTAGGAGGTAAAGGAACTGATTTATATGGGTTCATAGAATTCAACCGATCTTTCTTCCCATGAATTTAGGGTGAACGTAAGAGGTTCTTATTGTTATTAGTTATAACAATAGGCTAGAATTGATATTTGTAATGAATTCATGTCTGACTTTAGTTGGAATTTACTAATTTCAGTCCGTTTCTGTTCTTTGTATTTATGTTACGGTACCATAGGATGGTATTCCTCTGGCTTGTTAGTTCCAGTTGTATGCATTCCTCAATAGTAGGATCAGCCCTGTCTTTGGGGTTGAATTAATTTGTTGATTTATTTGTACTTTGGTATGCAATTTGCCATGTCAGGTTATCTTGGGAATCACCTTTTTTTTTTTAACGTGTTTATGATTGCAACCAATGTCAAGAGGAGAACTGTGATAGATAATTATTATCTCATTATATAAGATCAGGACCAAAAATTATCTAGTATGCAGCTGTTGCTGTTTTGAAATACAATGACTTGGAGTAACTGGTGTAGGAGCATAAGATGAAGGCATGGAATTGTTTTCCAATTGAAAAAAAATGGGAAGTTGATTGATTTCTTTGCTCCCCTGTTGGCAAGTAATTTCATCTCCTGGCATAGGCTACGTTTATCTTTATTGAATTGCACTGAGTAATTGAGCTAATTCAATACCTCAGTTTGATCTTTGTGAAAGGTTTATACAAAACATTCCTTAATGAAAATACATTATCTGAATCAACTTGAGCCCGTAATGGTCTGACAATATATAACCATGGCCAACTTTTCAAATTTGCTTATGATGTGATTTGGCTAAATTTCATAGCTTCATGCCATGAGACTGTTTTGTTAGTCCTTAAAGGCAAACCCAACAAAGCTTAAATTCAAGATCTATCTTCTTACCATTTTTTCTTTCCACGAGTATTGCTCAAAATTCTGCAAACTAATCATCAGATCTTCAGACAAAGACTCTTCAAATTTGCATAGTGTACATTCTTCGTATCCATATGTCAATATGTGCATTCGATGATAACAGGTATGTTTTCCATGTTGGAATTTTCTGTTGTCTGTTATCTCCACCAGGAGCATTATTTGCAACACACAATTCAAAATTGGAAACTTCGTGGGTATTTTCTGTAACATATTACGAATCAGTCCACTTGAGTACCCATCAGAAGTGTAACTGAACCTTAGGCCTTGCAAACAAGGTATTTTTAAACACAAGGGATAAGCAAATGGCCTATGGTGTAACAGAGTTGAGAAACTTGCCAGAATTAAACAAGAATACTGCTGAAGCAGAAGGTTCTCTATCCCATGACTTCCATCAACAAGTGAAGGAATAACTACAACAAACAAGCCTTAAGTACAAAGAAAAGGCTGATGAAAGGTAAAGGGAGAGGTTTAGCCCAATTTTAGTGAAGCCCTAAGAGATGGGCATAAGCCCAATATTCAATGTTGCAGATTTATATGATTATTACAAGAGTTTTCCGGAGTAGATTGTTGTCAAAAATTTTGCATCAACGTTTCAAATCACACTCCGTGATTCGTCATCAGGATAGAAGAGAGCATAAGAATAGCAAAATTTTTGACACAATCTAATCCAGAAAAGTCTTGCAATAATCTTCATGGATTGTGGAAATCTATTATAACTAATAGATTTATATGATTTCCATGAAGGATCAGAGTTGAGAGTGATTCAGAGCAAGAGGGAATAACTGTAGATTGGCAAGCTCTGATGCTAGAAATAGGTGCAAACCAGTACACACAGAATTTTATGAAGAACCTATAAATAACCAACAAGTCTCTAGCAACAGTTATCAAGTGAAAAATATGAAAACAAAAACTTCTACAAAAACGTAAATACAGTTCTGGAAAAACATGTCCAGTAGCTCTTAATACTTTTTCCCAACTTCTCTACCTTCCAAAAAATTCGACAAAGTTTATTAACAAAATAAAGAGTTATTCTTAAAGCCTAAAAATAGAATTTACTAGAAATAGAAACTCCTATAATAACAGTTTACTACAACAAAAATTATCTTCTCAGGCATGCTTTGTGCCCCTAAAAAGTAGTAGTTTGTTGGAATGCTCCACCATCACCTAGTTGATAGGGTGCCAGGGAGTTTTTGCTCTTTGGAAACCATTTTTCCTGCTTTTTACAACCAAAATCATCATGGTCTGTTGATCCATAAACTCTCAAGTTAATGAGGTTTGCTGCTTTTCCCTCCCAATAATTCGTGAGTTTCTCACAAAATCACCTGCAATAATTTTTAAATGTATTTTTCCCGAATAATTGCAAAAAACTTGTGATTTAATTGCCCATATCACGTGTAATCATGCATTTTACCAAATTCTGGCCATTTGAGGACGAGTTTGACTTTGGTGGGCAATTTTTTGGTCTGAAAAGAGTTTATGACCTGCTCACAATTTTTTTGGATGTATTTTACTTCCGCATTTTAACATTTTTTTGGCTCTTGCGACTTCAATGAATTCACAGTCTCTTGCCTGTGCATTGAGCGATTTCACAGGCTCCTGCCTGACTTCAACAATTTTAGCTCCTTTGATTTCTGCTGCAGGGCAAATCCCGGTCACTACTTTTCTGTCTTTTTACTTTAGCAGTGTCTACTTCTTTTAGGGGTAGCTTTTGTTTTGGTACCTCAACTGGTGGTTTGGTAACATGGCAGAAAGAGAATCTAGGGCTTTCTTTTTACCTCTAGCAAAGTAGTTCGATTTCACCTGGGAGTGCATGTCAACCAGGGAGCTTTCATTGAGGGAAATTCCTTTAATCAGATCCTGTAAAGTTTTACTTTTAAATATGCAAGCTGTAATGTTTATGATCTCTCTTGAAAGTCTATAACTCTTTACTTGCAGCTTAGAACTGTGTGCTTTATTTTGTTGGAAAGTATAGACCGAGTAGATATTTTGTATGTTTTAGCACGTACTTTCAGATAAAAATCAAAGCAGTATAAGTCATCAAAGTTGGCATACATAATTTGATCCAATTCCATTAGATGACAGGTTCTTTACTTCAACTCTTGAGAGCTATAACAGCTGCATAACAGGTATAAATTTGCAGAAATGGTGAACAATTAACCTCAATAATGTTGTACTACCCTTTATTGTGGAAGGAAAATGATTCATAAGTCTCCCCATGTGATTTGCTTTTCTAAAAAGTAAGTCATCGGTCCCTACTTGGGCTGTTATAGATTTGTACCCACACCCATATGCTGTAATACATGCATTGAAGTGAAAATTAATTGAAAGGAATAAGTTTTGGGATTTTTCTTATTTTTTTACATTCGTCAAATGGGCTCATTAACTTGGCTATGTTTCAAAACTCATGGGGCAAACTATCATTTTTATTTGGTCTCTATTTCTCTATGTTATTGAAATGCCTTTTGATTTGTACAACAGCAGGTTTTTCTCTTCTTTTTTTTG
>VDFB02244823.1:0-14940 GCA_007258455.2 Sequoia sempervirens | reverse complement strand
CACACATTTTCCATACGAATACTCTGCCGAATTTTAAGGAATTTTATATAAAGTTTGAAATTCAGAAAAATTTGAGTTTCATGCTTGAAATTTGCCAAATACTATGACATAGATTATGATCACACACCAAGAACTTGACCCGAGAGATATCTTTGCACCTATCTCAAAAAGCGGGTTATCTAAGGATTGAAAACTATTCATGTTTTTCTTGTTTAAACCAATCTTCATGCTAACACGAGTTTGTGTGATTGTTTTCAAAAGTCATCATTTCAAATTCCCAACTAGTTGTGTCATCCTCAAGTTGCTTTGCTTGTTGACCTACAATTTCCTATGAAACTATTTCAATTACGCCCAACTTTATAATTGCAACTTATAGCTTCCCTAGTGGTTGTTTTATGTGCCAAATGAACTCACCACTATGCTTATGATGTGCTTCTCTGATTTGAATCGAAATCTCTAACCAAGTGCCATAGTTGGCTAGTTCCTCAAACTTCATAATTTCCTTTCCCAGGGGAAAAGCACTTTTCTAAAGTGGATGTTTCTCCCACAAAAAAAATTGCATATAAAGCTCCTACTTTGAGTGAACTAAGAACTAATGTTTCTAAAACTTTAAGCTCCCTTTTTGTGCATATTCTATCTTTATTACATATTGGGATGAAGCCCCATAATAGATCCTCAATGTTATAATAAAATAAAAGAAACTTGTTATGTAACAAAACACCATAGCGGAGATCATTTCTTTTCTGAATTTAAAAAGATAAGGTAGATTCTAAAAGACAGAGAAAAGGAAACAAGATGTATAACCTTGAGCCAGCCAACTGGAGTGCTAATGATACCTCTTCCACTAGTTGAAGTATATAACCCATACGACTTATAGGTATCAGAACAGAACCACCTGCTTTAATAGCCTTAATTATGGAACTGCATATAAGGCCAACTTTCTCTCTCTCAGAAGAATTACCACACATGTTAGAATTATCGGAAAGCTCAATCCCAGTACCTTTCTCAACCTCACTGCTTAGAGAAGATGAACAAATAATCTTCCTTTCTTGTGACTTGCTTCTGTCAAGCATTCCCATAGAACTTGTTTCTGGACATGTTGAAGAATTATCTGATGACTGCGATTCCTGGGCATGTGACGTGCCAACCGATGACTTTACTTGTCTATAAACTGGAAATCTGTATCTGAACTTTGGAACCACTGAATTTGTAGGGTCATTTGTGTCATGTTTTCCACGTTTTTCCTGTGCAGATTTAACCCCAGTTGGCTTATCAGTTTCACTCAGAGGTGAAAAATCTGAAAATAAAACCAAATCAGTTCCCTGCACAAAGGGAATATCAAGACCCATTGCATGGCCTGTGCCAATAACAGACCCTGTAATGTATGTGAGGCTTCGCCTGGGGCCACTAACCAGCCAGTTTGAAGCACCAATTTCCAATCCTGAACTGATTGGCTTAATGATTAGTGTATCATTGTAGCATATTTCCTCAGCTAATCGAAGTGGGTGAATTTTCTTTATGCAATTTTTAGCGTCTGCTGCACTGACACAAATCAACATCCCTTAATTAGGATATAACTAATACTAAATGTTAAAAATAATTTCTTACAGAGTTAGAAAAATCGTATGGAATTATCTTATACTGCAATAATACTCACAGAAATATTATTCAATTGGAATCTATGTTCCACAAAGTCAACATTTGGGGAGATGGCGTACAGATAGAAAATGCAGATATGCAAAAAGGCGACAACCAAGGAAATGTGGTACTAAAAGAAATATTAACTATTTAAAAACTAAACTTGCTTTACTTTTTAAATTAGTTCTAAGCTTGTAATTGTCTAAAATGTTTTCACTGCTTTTACTCTTAAAAATTTTAGGCTTTCACTAAGTTAATTTCTAAAAGCTTATATTTTTACATGTTAGGTGCACACCCACCGGGGGCAAGGGGGAGGAAGCCCCTGTCCTTGTCCTTAGAAGACACTTGTTTAAAATTCTCTTGGTGTTTATTTATTCATCATGCAGGTGCCAAGCACACAACCATACTGAAGAGACAGATATGCAAAACATTGTGACAAGTTACAATCATTATTCCTTTCCATAACTTTGACTTGCATTCTTTGTTTTATTTGCACAAAAGATTACTCCTGGGGAGCATATTAATTAAAGGTTTAGAGCACAAAATCCTTACAAATAATCAAACAGATGGACATAAATATCTAGTAGAGAATGTATTTTTACTTTAAAAATGCACAGTTGCATTTAAATATCAACATTTGTTTGCCAAAATTTCAAATTCACACAACTTATCGTATTAAAATATAACAGTAATTCTCCAAGAAAGTCATGATATCTCTGTGAAATCAACCCAAATGAAAAAGGAAGAGAATGAAGAGAAATGTTGTTTGACAACATTGAATAAAAAAAAAAAATTGTAATCTTAAACTGCTAAAAAATCAGTCCTGAAAAGTATATATATTATAAATAGAGATTTAAAATCAGCTTTATTGCTTTTAAAAGATTAAGAACACTTTCAATATATTGAAAGTATCATTCTGTACTTATAAGGAGAATTATTGCTTTTAAAAGATTAAAAACACTTTCAATATATTGAAAGTATCATTCTGTACTTACTAAGGAGCTAAGTTGCCAGTTCAGTTACGGGAACAGATATGGATTCGGGTTTCAGGTATGCTGGTATGGCAAATAAGCTCTGCCAGGTATGGGTACACCTGTAATATTTAAATTAAAAAGGCTTGTCTATATTTGAGTAAAATCAATTCAAACCTCAAAACATTTCATTACAAATGAAAGCAGTAACATCATGCACAAACCACTGGAGAAGTTCTTCTTGATCATAAACTTCAAGAACTAGAAAAGAAGATAATTAACTGATGAATGACCACTAGACCAGAAAAACCAGTAAATTTGTTTGTTTAAACAAAAGACAACAATTCCAGTAACAGGGAATTGAAGTGTGAACTAATATACAAATCACTTAAGCAGTTCCTTTTTATCATAAAGCTCAAGAACTAGGAAATCAGATGGTCAACTGATGAAAGAACACCAGACCAAAAAATCCACTCAAATTCAGTCTTACACATGAAGATATAGGTTTCAAAGCATTGAAATTTGAAACATTCCAGAACACAACTCTTCCTTATTCCAATGATGGATCACAGAGTGTGACATGTCGATGCAAAACACTAATACACAACTAAATCCAAAAGCTCTGGTCACTATCATGGACTGTGGAAATACTGTATCTTATTCCAAAACAAGTTCATGGGTAGTTCCATATAGTCACTGCTCTTAATAAAATTGTGTTTTTATAAAACTTATAAGTTGTCCAGTTCTTCAATCAGATAAAACAAGGGATATACAAGGACATGTCCTCACCCCCATCTCTAGGACATAAGGACATCCCCTCTACTCAAGGAAATCAACGGTGCCTCTTGGCTATGCTTGCTAATGGGACTGATCATCACAAAGATATCTCTGACATCCCCTGACTGTTCCAAGTACAGCCAGGTGTCCCCCTTTTCTAATTACAAAAACAGTTAGTTTCATCTAATGTGGAATTCTAAGTTGTGACTCTTTGTCTTTCATTGTTGGTTTCTAAAGTAGATTTGTTATATAAAGGTAAATTTCTAAGTTGTGCTATCCAAATAGATTCCATAGTATTTATTGAACTTGTCCAATCATGAACAGATCAGAGAATATGAGCAAAAAAGCGAATTCAGATAGAGAGACAGTTGCAAAATAAAGACATGAAGGAGCATGTAATGTCCCCTTTTCCGAACTAAGTCAAATCGGTGACCTGAACCCTCAGAAGGTCAGATTCAAACACCACAGGGGTTCTTTCAGCTGGATAGCAAGATTCAAATCCCTGTCAGCTTGATAGTTTGGCAGTTGATATCTAGAGTAGAGATGTGAATAGGCCTTATGATTTTGCAAGGTATGGCGGCTAAATTTTGATTCGAGGATGATTTCGAGATGCGAACACGAATGCGTGCGGGTGTCTGAGCAAAATTTTTTAGGGTTTGATGCATTATGGATGCGTGTGTGTATATATATGCCGCGCCGCGCATATATATATATATATATATGCCTGCCGCCGCATATATATATATATTAAATAAATTTGCTGCCATTGCCGTCTATACCGCATATGTATTATATATACAAAAATAGAGAAACATGAGAATTGTAAAACTAAATCATTTCATAGTATGATACTTGATCATTGATCATTATACCAAATCACCAAAGATAAATATTAAATGCCAATTGATAGTTGAAAAACATTCAAATAAAATTACTGAATTACAAAATGTAGTTCATGAAACATTGAAACATGATTCAATGTTCATTGTTCATGTGCTCATCAATCATCAAAAGGATTGTCAGAATCATCATGACTTGGATTTGGAGTGGTTTCAACTTCAAAATCATCATCATTTGAACCCAAAGCGGATACAACACCATGTGATATGTCATCAATATCACCCACATGCATCCATAGTGGCTAGATCTGAATGGTTGCATCAAGTCGATGGGCTTCGAAGATTGCTTTCCACATCCGCTGCCCACTACTGTATTAGGGATCCCTCGGTATTGAGGAAAGCGCCAAATTAGGTGAATATACTAAGTCTTCAGCTCTTTTTCCGCGAAATAGCGTTTGGCTAACTGAGTGAGACAAAAGGAGTATGTACTCCAATTCCGTTCGGTAACTTGCAACACGGAAGAAAACCAACAAAATTAAAAATAAAATAAAAATGCGCAGAGATAAATTCAAAGAATGTTAAGTGTTAGAATTTTACAATACAAATTGGCGAAACTTGTAGAGGAGGATCTTGATTGCAAGAGGTTGGAGGTACATACCAAATACTTGATCATGGAGGTACCACCATGTAAGACCATCCATTTTGTATTGGTCTCTAGCAACAGAAGTGGTATGATTTTTTGATTTTCCTGTGACAAACATTCCAAATTCTCTCATGACACTTGCATGCACTTCTGGATCACTGAACATTCTACTAAATGCCATCTTATACCCATTAGCAACTTCAGCATCTCTATATGGCGGTATTCTCCACAGGATAAGAAACTTGGTGGTATAATTACCTTTCGAGGAGGGCATATGCAAGGAGAAGCAATCTAAGGTTTGTCATCTTGTTCCAACGATGAGAACAATTGCTTCCACCCTTTGTACAAAGGTAGCCGGGGATCATTCTGCTTTTTTTTTGTATTTCTATTTTATTTTTCCACAGCTATTTTAACTTTATTATCCATGCTATCGCTAGACATCTGAAGCACGCTGGTTCATCGTATCGACCGTACGAAGCATAGACATGATAGGTTGATTTGAATTCAATACATAATAATTCACCGATCACCAATGGCATTTCAGATCAATGCTGACTTTTTGGGCTTTTCGAGGTTTGATTTGGCACCCATACTCCATTGGTTGCGCGCTAATAACCGTTTGAAGCTCAATGCATCTTTCACCTTCACAAGTCGTCTGCAGGAAACAATTGTGAGAATGCAAACCGAGATCTCGGCCTAAGAACATCATTAATAGTAGTTGTAGCATTTTGAAATATAAGAAATAATGCAAAAGGTGGCCACATTCGGAAATTATGTAAAACCTTGACATAAATGATAAAATGGAAAACTGAAATCATATTAAGATTTAAAATTGCGCTGTTCCAATGTTGAAAAGGTTCTGAAAATTGCTTGTGACATATGGTGGTTTGTCACAAACATCTGGATCTCCTCAGACTCCTGGTATATTTCTTTCACCCACTCTATTTGGGTGCCAATTGCTTGCATCACCAAATTGAGGGAGTGTACAGTGCACGGTGTCCAAAAGATGTGCTCATATCTGGCCTCTACCAAAGCACCTGCAGCCCTGCAAACTTTTGCATTGTCCGTAACTACTTGGACAACATTTTCACTACCCACCACCTCTATGGAGTCAATGAGAATCCTGGAAATGAACATTGCATCTTTCACTTGCCCTTCACAGTCAACCGCCCTCAAAAACATTGCCCCCTTGGGGGACACTGCAATAACATTAATCAATGGACGGTTTTGCAATCTTTCCATCCACGCCGAGGAAAAATAAGATTACCAACTAAGAATCTCTAATTTGGTTTTAGTTTGGGCCTCTACCTCTCTTTTACCTTGCAATAAGGTGTGCCGCAGCACACTGCGCTGAGGACTTGTGAAATCAGGAGGTGCACTATTTATTGCTGACACCATGTCCTTCCAATATGGTGATCTCACCAAGTTGAATGGAAGACCATTGGCATAGAGGAAACGTGCAATTTTTTCTTCAGCAATATCTCTTGCCTCCATTTTAAATGCTTTCTCTAATGGACCTCTCTTGCGGGTGGTGTTTTCTAGTTCTTCATCTTCTTCTTCCGTAGAGGGTATAGACAAGAAGGGATGTCTAGAGGGCCTAACTATCTGATGAGTGGGTAATGTTTGTTTTTTCTTTCCGAAACTATAACTAGTTTGTTTTCCTCTTGCAATTGAATTGTCGGCATCTTCTTGTTCTTTTATAAATCCTGCTATTTGTACAGTAGATAACCCCTTCTTAGCTGGACCCACACACATGTTAATCCCTTTACCACCAGGGCCCATAAAATGAAGTTTTACTCGGTAGTAGGAGCTATTATATTGTGCATTGCAAAAATTACACTTCCAAACAAACCCCCCACCTCTAGGAATTTGTGAAATTCGTGTGGTATGTCTCCATAAAGGAGAACCTTTATCAGTGCAAACTTTTGGCTTCATCCCCACTTAACTGAGGCGACTACTTGCCATTCGA
Organism: Sequoia sempervirens; assembly: GCA_007258455.2. Lineage (NCBI taxonomy): Eukaryota > Viridiplantae > Streptophyta > Pinopsida > Cupressales > Cupressaceae > Sequoia > Sequoia sempervirens. The sequence continues at coordinate 8,103 of VDFB02244823.1, read as the reverse complement.
GCAAAATCTATAAAAAATGAAAATATATATATATATTTGAAAAACTTCTTCACAAACTTGAAAAATTCATCAAAAACTAAGAAACTTAAAAAAAATCATCAAAAGATTGAAGAATAGGGTTTAAATGCATACCTTGAACACTTAAATCTCCTTTGTAGAAGCTATTTGCCACTCCACAATCGATCTCCTTCAACTGCAATCACCTCCCTTCAAAATGCTAAGATGGACACAAATTATGGAGAGAGCAAAATGAGAGGTAAAAATGAAATGCTTTAGTGTTAAAATGCCTCATATTGGGTCGTTTTAGGGTTTTGTAGCAAAATTAAAGAATGGCACTTTGCTTTTAATTTTGGGATATCTTTGGTGGGTTACCAGGGGATATTTTGGAGACCATGCAGGCCATTTATTAAAACACCGGAAGCGCTGATGAAGCCCGAACCATCTGGGGTTCGCACCGAACGGGTTCAAAGGCAATGGGTCGCGAATCAGGTAGCACATGTAAGTACGGTCAGTGCAGAGTCCCTTTGTGTAATTAAGAGGGATCCGTCTGGTGCCATGCACTTTAGGCAGTATTCTCTTCTATTGCACATGATTTTGTATGCTGGAATACAGGTGTGGCCACCACAGCTTCAGATTAGGGCTGTGGGAGAAAACAATTTCGTGTTACCAGTCCAGAGTGGACAAATTTGTGGGACAAGGATTGTAGGCAGTCAAACTACTCTACCTTTGAGGAATTCTTTGTGAAGCCATTGAGGAAGGGGCTAGGCCTCCCCACAGATTGGGGATTGTCTGATGAAGTAATAAGGTTTTTGAGGCCCCATGACCTCACCCCAGAGAAAAAGATTGATCACAACTGGGGTGATTGGTTTTTCTATGCAAATGCTATACTAATAAGGATCTATGGGACCTTAGTGGCACCTCATGTGCTCCCCAAGGATGTCCCTGATAGAATTTCTTTTTTGGAGATCATGTGGCAATTGAATGAGTCTGACAAGACTCATTTCAAGAACAACAAGAAGCATGCCATCCTCCCTGGTTCTGTGGCGTTCTCTGATTTTATGGCTTTGTCAAGGGAGGGTATGGAATTGGTGAAGGAAAAGTTACTCCCTTACAAAATGAAGGTTGACAAAGTTAGAAGTTTTGACCCTGAAGGTTTCATGAACAAGGAGAGAGGGATATATAAGTTGTCAGCCTATCTTCATCAGTCTAACAACATTGAGGATTTAATCAAGAATTGCTCTTCAGAGAGCCAGGCTTCCAAAAGGAGGGAGTTGTGGGTTAAAATTCAAATTGCAGAAAATAAGAGGATGAAGGTTGACCCATCCTTCAGATGGTCATTTTTGCATATAAGGGACCCCATAGTCAAAATGATGACTATGCTTGACAATGCCAACCAATTGTTGGCTAATGTCCCACAAGTGCCCCCAAGCACTTCAGGTGATTCCTCTTCATCTAGGGCAGAAGTGCCACCAAGTCCACAACCAGTGACCCCATTACAAGCAATTGACCCAACTGTTGGATCTCTTGTGGATTACCCAAGTGGTCTTGGGGAGATGGATGAGGATGCTCTCATAGTTCAACAAATACTTCCTCCTCCTAGGATGCTAATTGAGAGACCTGCAGATGACAAATTTGTCATCAATTTTGAATCAAGTGGGCAAGTGGTTGATGACATCCGGGCTAAGGCCAGTGAAGAGTGTTTGAAGGATGAAGAATTCATCAACACCCAGGAATTCAAGGACTTGGTCCTTAAGAACAAAGGATTAAAGTTAGTAGGAGGAGATGCAGGACATGACCCCAGAGAAGGGGAGAGAATTGGTGAAGAGGGCAGAATGTTTGTTGCTGCCTGGTTAGGATATCTCCTCGGCCATTGCATTTGATGCCATTAGAAGGCATCAGGATGAGAATCCAAACTTAGGATCGGAGGAACAAATTGAAGACTTGTATTTTGGTTCTGGATTCCACCCTAGACATCAGACCTTAGCTATTTGGTCAATTTTCCTTGAGACCAATAAGCCACAAGTAATTAGCAATCCTAATGAGCTCACTGGCCACCTTGTTGTCAAAGGGGTTGGAGATACAAGTGCCACTCAGGCAACCTCTTTGACAGTTAATGTAGCTCTTTTTACAAAGGCAACTGTTAAGAAGTTGGCAGATCTAGACAGGGAAAATGCCTTAAATCAAAGGCTTGAGCAAAGGCTCAACACAATTTAGGGGTTATTACCCCCTCCACAACAAATAGGTGAGGCTCAAGCCTCACATGACAAGAATAAACTGGAAGTGGAGATAAAAAGATTGAGGGAGAAGCTTAAACAGAGCACCACAAAGGCCAAGGCAACAAAATAAACATCTGCAAAGAGGAGCTTTGACTGGGTGGACAACACTTTGAGTTATAGGTTGTCCAAGATCCCCTCCCATGTTGACAAAGTGTGGGATAGCTATTCAAAGTAGTGTTCCATGGAGTTTCCTGACAGGGACGCGTCCCTTGTCGGGGATGGGTTTTGGGGTTGGGGGGGCAAAGGGTCTAAGTTTGGGGACAATGGGGGGACAGCAACAAGGGGGCGGCAGGGGGGCGACACTAATATACATATAGTACTTGAAAAACTCATTATAAAAATATGTTTAAGAATTACATTTCAAATTAAACTTTGGCAAATTACTAATTAGTAAAATAGAAAAATTGCAAATACTAACATTTTAAATACTTGAAAAATATTACTAAAAGACAGTAAATAAAATTTGACAAATGAAATTGTCGAATTTGAGATTTCTATTATTTGAAAATATGGCATCATAATATCATATCATAAAGATGATTACAATGAGTAGCATGATACATTGATATCAAAATAAGTACAAAATGCAAAAATGTAGCGAAGGGAGGCCTCTAATCATCCCCAAACTCCTCATCACTCGAACTACTAGAATCCTCGTGGTCAAGCTCTACCAAACTAACACCAACCAGCTCTGCATTTGAAGTCGAAACATCCTCATCAATTTGTGCTGGCTCCTCTAGCTCTACATCCCATCGTGCTACTAAACTCTCTTTATACACAAGTGTTTTGCGGTTAATGAGACGCAAAGCACTATGTATAGCCACAAGCTTCTCTGCTCTCCTAGAGGTAAGTTTGTTCCTCTTAAGAGAGTGGATGAAGCTATATGTAGACCAATTCCTCTCAGCAACTGAAGTACTAGAAACCTGAGATAACAATCAAATGGCTAGAGTGGTAGTCAAAGATTCCAATCCATCGCAAGTTCACCACAAAATTGGGTCCTCCTGTGCCATAGTTGCCATATCCATCTTGGCCGCATCTAAATAACCCCTAAGAGTGGCAAATTTGGTCCACTCAATGCAAATCGTGTTGGGATCTACAAGATCATACATCCTGTCAATGCACCCGAAGAACCCTGCCTTCACCTTCGCATCCTTTATTGGTGTCACTCTACCAAGCCTAATCTTGTACCACTTAGGATTAAGTGCATAGGCTGCCATGTGCAAGGGAGTGTTGAGCTTCTCCCGTTTCCTGTGAATGATTGGTTGAATGTACTCGTGGTAAAAGGCTAATGTGGAGTCCTTCTCTCGCACAACAACCCTCATTTGATCAAGCATAGAATCAATCCACTCATACACATCTCCAAGGTTAGGTGCATCCGCATCCCCATACCTAATGACCTGGAATACTGGAGCAATGATGGAGACAATATATTTAGCATCACTCCAAAACACATCACTCTTCACTGTATCCTTCACCCTCCTCCCCTACTTTGTCTTAGACTCGGCCCACCTATTCCATTCTGTTGTCATAACCATGAGTTCCAGTGACTCTTGCAACTCAATCATTCTCTCCAAGAGAATGAAATAGGAAGCATATCTCGTATCAGTAGGTTTTAGGAACTCCTTCTTAGAGAAGGTCCTAAAGAGTGCATGTGATGTGTGGTGGTTGCAGATAAACATTTGCGCATCTCTTGCATCATTTACCACTGCTCTAATCCAACCAATCTTCCCCATGTCCTTGAGTGCATTCTTCATGGCATGCACACAACATGGAGTCCACCAAATATGCCTATAAGTTGCCTCAACAAGTCTCCCCGCAACTTTGCACACATGTGTTGCATCTATCACTATTTGGACCACATTTTGTGGCCCAACCTCCTCAATAGCCTCCTTGAGGACCTCAAACTGAAAATCAGCATCTTTGCGATGCCCTGAACAATCAACTACCTTAAGAAAATATGGGCCCTCTATACATGTAACCATGATATTAATGAGTGGACGATGTCTAATGTCCATCCGCCCATCCATGACTATGTTGCATCATGTCTTAACCCAACATTCCTTCATCTTCTCCATCAACAAATTGATCTTGGCATAGTTCTTATCCAAGATCGTGGTCCTCAGTTTCATCTCACCTAGTGGCATATATGATGGTCCTCCCCTTGCCAACATCAATATCATCTCCTTAAAATAAGGAGATCGACTACATGAAATGGGATGCCATTGGCAAAGAACTTGCCAATGGCATCATCTATGTCATCCTTGAGCTGCACATTAAACAAATCTGTTATGGGGTTACTTTGAGTTTGACTTTGCAATTTTTGTTTCCCCCTCCCCTCTCTTGCATAGGCACTGGAAGAAGAACTCGGTGTCCTTCCTACTCTCGTTTGCAAAGTATGGTTGGAACTCTGTGGCTGCTATGCTGAAGATGTGTCCTATGAAGCAAAGTAGTAGGCACAGGTGCAACTGCAGCTGGACTATCATCAGGAACACCCCATAACTTATTTATTTCAGCTCTCATTTTGAGGTTTTCCAATTTCACCAAATAAGAACGTATCTCCACACCTTTTCCTCTAATGAAAAGAAGGTGTGCATTAACTCTAGCAATGCTCCCAAACCACTCTACGTCACAAAAGTGGCACTTCCACCTCCTTGTGCCACCAAATGTTGCCCCTAGCTTGCCTGGTAATTTGTTGCAAACTATCTGAGAGGGGATTTGCGATCGAAAGGACCCCTAGCATATGGTGCCAATAATGTAGAAGGGCACTCTATAGTACTTGCTTCACTTGTCATGTAACTAGTTTGGGCTTCAAGCTCAGCCCCATGGTCACTCCCCTCAACCTCAGGAGCATGTTCAAATTCAGGATCATTATGAGAATGAACCTCATCCTCACTCATGACATGAGAGCTCATTAAGACACTACAATAAACAAATAAATTCTATTAAGTACCTAGTTTCAGCCTACTTTAACAAATTTGAAAATAAAATTTTGAAGTTTGATGTTGAATCTTGATGGAAAGATGAAAAATGAACAATGAGCCTTGAAATGAAAATATGAATATGCATTTTAGGCTTCAGCCATGTTTTTAATCATAATTTCATAAACATGGCTGCAAATGCATATTCACATTTTCATTTCAAGGCTCATTGTTCATTTTTCATCTTTACATCAAGATTCAATATCAAACTACGTTTTGAAAATGAATCTAAAAACTTCGAAAAAAAAAAAATATTGAAAAAACTTCAAAAAATAGCAATAGAAACCTACCTTGTGCTTGAAAAATCCTTCTAAGTTGATGTAGAATACTCCTCCTCTTCTTCTTCTTTCTCCTTCTCACCCCTCTTGCACTTGCAGCACCTCAATCTCACTCTTTCACCCACTCTTCTGACTATTTCCTCTCCTCTTCACCTAGCTGTTGCAAAAGCATGAAATGCAAATGTGAGCTAAAAAAGAGAAGTTAAGTGTTTTGTAGAGGTAATGTTTTTGGAGAGGGGTCCCACAAGCCTTTAGGGCTACACCCAAGGCACAAACTTCAAAAAAATTAAAGATTTAAAAAAAAAACACTTTTTGCATCTACCTAGCATGGGAGACGCCTGGGCATCCCCGAGGCGCTTGAGGGATGGCTAGGCGTCCCTAAGACGTCTCTCCCATCCCCACGAAGTTTCCCAAGTCCCGACGGAGGTGGCAGGACGGTGGGGGGGCGTTTCTCAACTATCTCCAAGTCTCCAAAATGTCCCAGTCTCCAAAACGCCTAGATTTAGGAGGGTGACGCGTCCCCCTAGAACACTGATTCAAAGTTGAAGGATGCCTTCTCTACCCACAATCAGATATGGATGAGGCTGAAGTGCATGCAAATCAAATGGTCCTAGGGAATTGAGGTGCTGAGATTGCTAATTAGAAATTCAATTTTGATAGTAGCTTGGTATCTAACATTTTGAGTAAGTCAAATTGTTTGGATGACATAATTAGTAATCACATTAGGTACAAGGATCTCCTGAGGAGGGAGCTCAACACTTTTGATGGCTTTGAGGAATTCTATATGCCTCCGAGTTTGATTGGTGATGGGGAGATTATGGCACGTGTGGAATGGAAATCAAAGTTTGTTGATCTCCTCACTCCCATGTATAGTAAGATCAATAGAGATGGAGAAGTGGAAGCTGACCAACTGAATGCTAGTATAGATGCACTGACCAAACTGGAGTATAGTTTGATAGGTTTCCCAAACCTAGTGCAAATTTTGATTGGCAAGGACTACAAGACACATCTAGAGAGGGTCAGTAATTTTTTGCCTTCAAGGATTGACACCGCAGCTAAACAAGTGGAGCACATTGTAATGTCCCTAATAGGAATTATACTAATTTTAACCTAAATTACCAATTTCCCAAACAAACAATGGATTTAGAGAGTACCTTGGCTTGATTTAATCCTTGCAAACAAGTTAGAGAAAAATCACAGTAATAACTTAACAAGTAGAGTATCATGATTAAACATTCGTAAATCCATAGTAAATTTGTTAATCCACTTACTTCCTTATCCTAGGTATTAAAATTCAAAACCAAAATTCTTGTCACTAAGGCATTTTACTTAATTGAGTCTTATCTGTTAAAGGTCAAATGGTCGCTTTTTGGGTTTTTCAAATATGGAGTTGGTGTCAGTGTCAGGTCAGCCTGTTACTGAAGAGATTTGAGAAAAATGAAAATCTGAACGGAAATTGCCAAAATTTTCTATCTCTGGAGAAGGGAGCACATTCTCAAATGGGCGCCCTATCTTTTAGGGGCCCAGATCCTGTTTTTAGGGTTTATCACCTCCAGCAGACATTCGTCTGGTATCACGTCAGCTTCGGGAGTAGTTTATCAAGCCCCACTAAACTAATTCGCTTTCATAAGTTGTGAAAGATACAGCGCAAAACGAGGCGAAGGTGAGAATTGGCTAACACTGGTAAAAAGCGCAGCTTTTGGAAATGGCGCCCATCTTTTTGAGGTTCCAAATGAAGGTTTTTGGCTAAATGCCACCCAAGATGTTTGTCTCACTTTTGTTCGAGCTTCGCGACGCATCCGTCAGTGGGTGAATCTGAGTTGCTGAAGTGCCTGAACCTGAGGTCGAACATAGGGTCAAATCTTGGTCAAAATATCAAAGAAACAAGCAAAAAAGCACATTTTGGGAGAGGCGCCTGAGCTTTTCAGGTCTTTAATGCTTTCTTTCTGATGATATCAAATATTCAATGTGTCTGTGTTACGTTCAACTTTCCGTTGCCTGTTTTCGCCGGATCAGAAGATGACTCAGCAACTTGCAGTCAGAGTTTTTGTATTATTTTAGTCATTTCCAGAAATGGCTAAGTCTGGAATGAAAAGCGCAACTTTTCAAAAAGGCGCCCTTGATTTTCACCCCTTAGATGATGTTTTCTGGGGAAATGTGCCTTTGCAGCTGTCATGCAGAATGAGGTCAGCTCCGCAGTGAACCTGAGATCCAGTCCTGAAAGTTGATAAATCAGAAATTATGAAGGATTTATTTTTTCCCTTCGTACGAAATGCAAAAGTCAAAATTTGACTAAGTCTGAGGAAGAGAGCAGCTTTTGAAAAAGGCGCTTGGATTTTTGAGCCTTTAGATGTCAGTTTTATGGTTGGTAGTCTCAAGATATCTTTTGATCAGTTTTTACTCAGCTTTGCAATGCACCTGTCAGCCAGCCAATCGGAGAAGTCAGTCAACCAGTGTCAGAGGATGAACAGAGGTCCCAGCAGAGGTTTTAGCTTAAATTTTCATGAAATTTGGCTAAGTCTGGAATTCGCTTGAGAGTTCAAAGTTGAATTTTCGAAAGTGAGTTGAATG
>VDFB02244822.1:0-13956 GCA_007258455.2 Sequoia sempervirens | reverse complement strand
CCAAATTGCCATGTTTGCACATGCATTTTTACTAAGCATTGATGAAGGTTACCATTAACTCGCACAATAAATACAAGAGGAGTTAACTACTAATAGTGTCATTCTTGTAGCAGTTAGAGCACTTTGTGGGCTAAGTCTAATCAAGTTTGAGTGCTTGTCTGAGAAGAGAAAATGAGTAAGTCAGTAAGGAGGTATGTTCGTTTGAGCTCACAAAAGCTTGGTCCTGCTATTCAAGAAGGTGCTTTGGTTGAGCAGCAACGTCCTGGAATTGCAACCTTCTACTACTTTGGTTGTAGTAGAAGGTTGGAATTCTAGGACATTGCTGCTCAACTGGTAGATGACAAAGGAAAGCAGTCGGTGTGCTTTGAATGCAGCCAACACTCGCCCATTGACCTTACAAGCAACACTTCTGATGATGTAACCAAGACTGAATCGGACTACTGTCAGTATTTAAGTCGCTTCAATCATGGTCTGCCCTCTGATTAGGAAATGATATATGTGGGCACATCAACCGCTAAAACCCCTAAGAAAAATGGACTAGAACCATATTGGGCAAGGACAATAAAGAAGACAAGGCTGAGAGTCTACCGTATTGGGAAACAACTAGAAGTGGGCATGTATACCAGGGTCAGAGTGTTGGTAAGGGAATGGTGGCGGGTAAATAAGAAGTTGTTGTGGTGCCTTCGTGGCAATTTGGTTTCCTGGCATTTTTGCGTGGATAGCAACAAGGGGATTTTGATGACAATTTGTGTTCCCTTTTCTTTTAGCTTTCCCTAGTTTGTGTGCCACTATGTTTTGCAGATTCAATGTGTGGGAAGTTTTGAAATGAAAGTCAAATGTAATGGAGATTTTGTTCAAATGAAAATTTGTGGTGAAATTACATTTGAGCCTGAAGCTTGTTGCTCCCTTGTCATATAAAAGGGAATTCAAGGCTCATTTGTAGGGAGAGAACTAATGAAAGCTCTAGCTAGGTTTTGAGATGAATATATGGGTAGAATCTATCCTCTGATGAGGAAGTGATATCTGTGGTGCCATTAGCTATTAAAACCCCAAGCACTAATAGAATAGATAGCCCGCTTTGAGTTTGGATGGATATATGCAAATTATCTTAAATTGTATATAGATATGACTTATAAGCATGAATAAATTTATAATTCTAATACATTTTCTCTCATGTGGATTTGAGTGAATTTTGAATGAAATGTTAATGATGTTGTCATTCTTCTTTTGAGAATTTGTTTAATTGTGTGTCTATGTTTTTGCTTTGATTCAAGAAAATCAATTAAATGCTTAAATGGAGTCATAAGTTTACAATTATTTACAAAGTATTTGATAAGTAGTAATATATCAGAGAATTGAGCTCCATAATGCAAGGTATTATATGAGTAGTCTATTCTATTAAATTCTTGGGTCATTTCTGCTAATAGTAAATGGGTAACTAAATATTTAACTAACGAAGAATAAAAGAATAATATGTAAATGGGTCACTCACTCACTCCCTCTATCTCTCTCCCCTTAACCCTAAACCCTTAACCCTTAAACTCTAAACCCTTAATATTAGGCGTGTATTAAAAACATTATAAAAGTATAAATTTTTGGAGTTCTATTAGGAATTGAATGATAAATGACGATGAATGGGAAAATCTAAGGCACTTTAATATTTTCAACTAAAAAGTTAAGAGTTCAATTCAGATGAATGTTCACTTAGGGTTAGGTTTAGGGTTCAATTAATGTTCAATTTGGGTTAGGATTGAGGATGAGGTTGGGGTTTAATTAAGGTTATGAATTCAATAAGAGTTCAAATAGGGTCAAGGTTAAAATTAGGGTTGGGGTTAAGGTTCAATTAGGATAAGAATTAGTGTTAGGGTTAGGATTTGAGTTCAACTATAGTTCAAAGTTAGGGTTATAGTACAATTAGGACTATTGTTTAATAAGTGTTCCCTTAGGGTTATGATTAGAGTTATGAATCTACAATTAGGGTTCAATTAATGTTCACTTAGGGTTTCTTTCTTGGAAGAAGTTTATTGTATGGTAAGTGTATTTTATAAAATTAATATGTCAAGAATTAGTTTTAGATAATACTACATGTGTTTTTTCATATGGTATTAAATTGTAGATTGAAATTGATAATAGATTTCCTTCCTTCTTTTGCATTATAAGCTACCATAATATATGGCCTTAAAATACTATTCATATTTTGAGCTTTTCTAAACTATACAACACGACATCCAACAAAAAAAATTGTTATGCATTTTTTCCAAACACAAATCCTTATAATTCTTAATGTGTTACTTAGGTTAATTGTTTATTGCAATAAATAAATACACAGTAATATATATATATATATTATGGATTCGAGGGAAAATATTAAAATATTTATATATAAAAAAATTTAAATGCAAGGGATTCAAATACATACCTTTGCTTTTGTTAATGTTGATGAAGATACAAATGTTGATGAAGTGCCAAATTTGATGACATGATGATATAAAAAATTGGAATATCTTTGCTCTATGTGGCACTTGAAATTTTCTTCAAAACTATAACTAACTCTACATCAAATTTGTGACTTTGGACCTATTTTGCATCAATAAATATGAGCTTTGAAACATGCCTCCTAATCTAGCATACAATATGTACTTAAATGCTCAAAATAGTTGGGAGTAGTGTTGAGATTGGTGGATCTTTGGGAAGGTCCAATGCTTCACCTTTGTATCTCTCCCTATGTGATAGAGGTAGGTAATTGGAATATACAATGAGTATATCAAAGGGACAAAAAATAGATAGAGATATAGAGAGAGACGAGGAGAAATAAATATATAGATAGATAGGGAGATAGAGTGGGGATACATATATAGGAGGAAAAATAATTAGAGAAAGAGAGAGAGAGAGAGAGAGAGAGAGAGAGAGAGAGAGATGGCAAAGATAGAGACATGTTTATGACATAGAGAGAGAGAGAGAGAGAGAGATAAGTAGAGAAAGATATTAATATTTTATTTTTTGAAAAATATGTAATTTTTAAACCATTTTTCTATATATTTAGTATTAAGATTTTTACATCTTTTAACAATTCAATATATAATACAAATAAAATATAGTTAATAATTTAATTAACTAGCATACCTATATTAATTAATAATATATGTAAAACATGCCAAGAGTTATCTTTATCAAGATGCCTATTGACTTGAAAAAATGCTTACATTTTCATGAATATGAATTTGGAAAGCAATCAATTTAATTTCATTATTGTTTGTGTCATTGTTTATCTCAATTCCCATATATAAGGGTACACATTGAAATTTGAAATCATACCAACTTGTCTATAACAACAATCAACCAAGAACAATAAATTTAAAAGAAAAATGTTCATCAATCATTAGATTTAGTATTGACAACATCAAAGAAGTATATCATGACAAAATGGCATTAACTAAATTAGATATATCTGTTGAAAAGACCTTTTGTATAAAAAAATAAAGGGGAAGAAATAGCTATTTAGATAGTTATTAATCTACAAAAGATTAGGACCTACGTACTTCAAGAGATTAATAAAAATAATTTTTTATTTATAATTTTTAAATTTGATAATTTTGAAATTATCATAGATGTAAAGTAAAGATAAAATATTTTTCAACAAAACAAATAAAAATGACAAACAAATAATGTGATTAATCAAGATTAACATGATATTGCAAAAAATATAATAAATAAAAGAATATGCATAATTGTACATAAGCCATCAATAGTCTAAATAGACCTATCTTTATAAAAAATTAAAAATCTTTAAAATGACTAAAAATTATTAAAACTTATTAAGCTCCATGAAAAAACACTACCTTCCATATAAAGAGTATACAACATGATACTTATAGAAAACAAATTATGTAAGATACCAAAAAATTGTTAAAAAGATAAGATAAGATAAAATTATATATGAAATTAATCATAGTTAAAATGATAATTCTATGGATCTTTAAATATACATATATAATAATCTTTAAATCTTTATTTAAAAAAATATATACTATATTTTATAAACTTATACATTAATTTTTTTAATATTTAAGTTATACTAAAATCTAAGATGTTCAATATTCATTATTATTTTTAAATTATAATATTGATTAAAGATATATAATTATATTTATAAGATTTAAAATCAATAATGAATTTAGAAAATATTAAATCAATCAAAAAAATTTCTATTATCCAAAATACTAGATAAGTAAATTATAAACTATTATTATATAATATTTAAATTTTATATTTCAAATGTTAAATAATTCTAATGTTAAATTTTTATAATTATAAACTTACCTTTTAATGATGTTAGAAAGTGTTGACATGTGTCTTGGCTAAAACTCCAACCCTAAGAAATTTTCCAACACCATGAAAGACCAGTGACATAAGGTAGGGCATGAGTGAAAAATTAGGAACAACATTTGAAGTTCCATCAGTACAAGCATTGGATAATTTTATATTAATAGTTTGTCCTATTACAAATATAAAAGGTGAGCACAATAAATAACATGTATTTTCCCATTAAATCTCAAGGATTTTTCAAAAGTTATAGTGTTCAACTATTGGCCCATTTTGTTCAATATAAGTTGTATTTTAAATCATTATGTATTGTTTTTATAACAACAAATAGATTTTTTGTGTTCAACTATTAGTCCATATGTGTTGTTTTTATAAAATAGAACACTCAAACAACCAATCAAAATTTAGTTTCTCTCTCATATTAATATATATTACTATTATATTAAATATATATTATATTAATTATATTTTGTATTATATAAAAATATACTTATTATTAATTATTAATTATAATAATTTTATACATATTTAATAATTTTGTTAAAGAATATAATATCTAATTATAATAAGTTGAATAATTATATTACTTATTATGTAAAATATAGCTAATATATACTTAACTATATTGTAGAATATTAAAACCTAGCTAAATGGCACCAAAATTTTGAACTTAATTAACATACTATAAAAGCTAATGAAACAGGTTGTAGCTTGTCAAATTGGAGAAGTGAAAGGTCAATGCCAATGCCAAGGAAGAGTTTGGAGTAGTGAAAATAAGGTCAATGCGCAGAGGAAGAGTTTAGAGGAGTGAAAACAAGGTCAATACTAGCCGAGGACGAGGTTGAGGGGCACTCACGGAAAATCGACGACCAAGGGGCAATGAGTACTGTAAGTTTGGCACCCCATTCTCTTTAACCTTCAATTTTCATGCCTAGTTTCCAAAGATCTTCTCGTACATTGGCACCCCCATTCTCGTAAAATGGTATAAGATAAGACAAAAAAAGAAAAGCTTATACAGAACATATCCACCTACAATCCCTTTCAAGCATTTTAATTAATTCCTTGAATTAAACCTAAAACAAGAATCATACACACCACAACAATGAGATGAACGAAACAACCCTTGATCATTTTATTCAAAATTCAGATATGCTAGTACAATGGGGAGACATGAGTTTGAATTAATCATATCAATTCAAATGCTAGTCTTGTAATAAAAGATCAAATCCCCATGAATTCAAAACCTACTCTGGAATGACTCAAAACCTAAATTACATTTTCTCTAAAACCATCAGACTTTACAATTTTCTCTGCAACTTCATCTAGACTCGACCAAAAATATCTAACTTGCTAACCCGTACTTCTGGCTTTGAAATCCTTCTTATAGAAAAAGGAGGAACAAACAAGCATCGGGCCAGAAAGCACATGTGTCACCAGCCAATTGGACCACCTTGTACTCTTCATCAGTTGGCCAATCAAAATTGATCACCTCATTCACCTTGACACTATAAGGTTTGTACTTAACTGCCACCTGATTCGCTTCTCTTTCAAAAGACTCTAAGAATGAGCTGGTGCTAATGATTTTGTCCATACAGCTCACCAACAAATCATAATCTGAGTTACCCTATTTTTTAGGGTTTTGTAGTCCAAACATGATATAAAGTGGCTCTTACACTTTTTGTGATTACTGTAGCTTGTGTAAGAGGCCCCGTGGATACTGTTGTAATTGTAGGATGCATGAATAGGGCATAGGTTTCAACAAAACATGTATGGGAGATCTGATTTTATGAATTTTTATCCATGTGCAAACCTAATGGGTTGTTTTGAACACTGAATATAAATGATACACACACACACACATATATATGTATGTATATGTATTTTTAAATGTAAATGTAAATTCAATTCTTGGATGCTCTCCTAGAACAATAAATGCAACATATCATTAAAGAAATCTATATCTATGTATATAAATGTGTATTTCTAAATGCAAGTGTAAATGCAAAGAGCATATGGTTTTGTAGTGTTATAGATACAACATATCCATAAATTAATGTAATTGAAATTATCAAGTCTTCAACACATATAATATGAAATTGATCATATTGGTGTTTTTTCCTGTAAACCAGGTTGGTCTTCTAATCTACCTATGGAATTGCCAATTCCAATCAAGGGTAGCTCGAAGGACCTGGACCAATTGACAAGGATTTTAATAATAACCTCCTACACTTTGGGCTCTGCAAGACCCAGGAGGGTGGTCCCTATAATTTGTTTATGATCTCTGCACCAAACACATAAACAATCATTAACGATTCATATATAATCCCACAAATAGCTCAACAGAATAGGATACCACTAAAATGAATTGTCCTTTCACCAGTAATATCAACTACTTGGAGCATGAGATGATTACAACATTATTTTGTAACTTATGATAGTAATTTTATTTGCAATTTGGTGGCAAGCCTAAGCAAAGACATAAAGACACAGAGTTTCACAAATTCATACAATGTAGATCAGTGCCAGATACCATTGGGGAGTCAAATTCAGAAACATTCATGATTCAACAGTAGATTTAAATACTTAGCATGCATGATCCCTAGCAATATTGTATTACAATAGTGTCAATTCCTATCCTAGCCCAATGCTTCTTACTAAATCCCTCTACAAACATACCCATCCATGATTCCATCCAAGCACTTTAATTAATTCTTTGAATTAAAGCCAAAACGGAAAACACACACATTAGAGCAATGAGATGAACGTCATAATCCTTGATTATTCTATTCAAAATTATGATATGTTTGTACAGAGGAGAGACGTGAGCTCGAAATATAACATCATAGCTCAAATGCTACTGCTGCTTATGAAACATCAAATCTCCATAACTTTAAAACCCATTACAAGATAACCTCAAACCTAAATTTTCTTAACATTCAAAAAGGTTCTTACAATCTACTCTGCAACTATACCTATACTTGACCTTCAAAATATTTAACTTGCCAACCCTTATTTCTGGCCTTGAAATCCTTCTTATAGAAAATGAAGGAGCAACAAGCATCGGACCAAAAATTACACATGTCATCAGTCAATTGGACTGCTATGTGCCAATTCAAAACTATGATCAAAACCACCAAGTCCTAGAGCATCTTTTTGTTGATTTCTACTCATTACACAATAGTTGTAGCATTTTCTACACCTCAGAATCTATGCCCAAAGCCACCATGGAAACAAAACCATAATCAGTTATAATATAATCGCTGAGCTGTCAGTTGCCAGTAATAGACACCGTTTCACTCCTCTTCGGTTAAGTACTTGTCCACCCAATTATGATATTCCTCATCCGTTGGCCAATTAAAATTCACCACCTCCCTCACCTTGATATTGTAAGGTGTGAATTTCACTGTGACCTGGTTGGCCTCCCTCTCAAATGACTCTAAGAACATGCTGGTATTAATTATTTTATCCATGCTTCTTACCAACAAGTCATGGTCTGAGTCATCACAAATCAATTTGATTTGTGCATTAATAACATCTTCTTCCCTATCTTGCCACTACTGTAGTGTCTTAATATTTCCTTGTGCATCTATTACATCTGGCAAAAAAGTGTCATTCCAATCATCAAAACTCTTTACTAGTTCTCTAATTTTCCTACTCAAATCATTAGGTAGGGCCTGGAATCCATTCAATGATTTCACAAATATTTGAGTAGGCTTTAATGACTGGGGCCTATTATTTACATCAAATATGGAAGCCTTAAACATAACATCTAAATCAGTGGCCCAAGGGATCCACTTCTCAATCAGAGGTAGAACCACTTCCCGATCTCTGTTAATGTTTTGTATTTCACCCAAGAATAAAGAATATAAAGAATGTACAACTGGTAATCTAGAATCAACCTTTTCATTTAAATGCTTCAAAATGGTGTCAACCACCTCATTGTGTTTAGCCATAGTACTATCCTCACTCACCCTTAGGGAAGCCTATAATTCTATTATTTTATTCATCATCCACTTTTTGGTAGGATCTGCAGA
The DNA here is from genome assembly GCA_007258455.2 of Sequoia sempervirens. Lineage (NCBI taxonomy): Eukaryota > Viridiplantae > Streptophyta > Pinopsida > Cupressales > Cupressaceae > Sequoia > Sequoia sempervirens. The sequence continues at coordinate 5,599 of VDFB02244822.1, read as the reverse complement.
ATACTCATCTTCCTCTTCGACTGGCCCTAGTGTAGGGCTATTAGCAGGTGTTTGAATTGGGGATCCAAGAGTAGAAATGATTGGGATAATAGGGGGAAATGACCCCAAAGTAGTAGGTAATGCTCTCATAGCAAAGGAATTGGAGGATTTTCCCACCTGCCTGTATCTCAATCTATCTACTTCAGACTGCAGCTCAACATTTTTCTGCTGCATTCTACTATACTCCCTAGTTATTGCATTATACTTTTCCATCAGGCTTTTCTTTTCAGCTTCATCTCTTTTAGTTGTCTTATGGGCCAATTTGGCCACATTCAGTGTCAGGCTTGTGGCTTCTGTTGTTGAGGTTTTAGAAGCTCTCTTGATAATGAGCCCGCCCCTTAGACTTGGGCTAATATTAGCCACATTTGGTTTTCTACCTTGAGGTGCCAGTTCCCATATGGCTAAAGTTTCACATTCCTCACTAAAAGTAGAGTCTTGTACAGCTACCTTGACTTCTTCTTCACTGTTTTGTATAGGATGATTAGACTACATAATAGTATTGAATGATACAACATCAGCTATGTCCCATTTAGGGAGGAGTAAGACACCAGCCTGAGATACAAGTTTCCTTCCTTCATTAGGAGTGATGCTTTTGAATTGCTTCATTAATTCAGCTTTGACTTCATCATAATTCTCTTGGTCAAACCTATTAGGTCTTGATTCCCTCCCAGTCTTGCATTTATCTTGATATTCTTCAAGTTTCATCCTCTAGATCAACTGCAAGAACACGAGTTTTCACGAAGGCATCATCATCCAAGAATGCCTTGCAAGCCACCATCTTGGCATCCTGTACACACTGCCCCTTTATATCCATATCAGTTAGCACCAATTGTGCTGATCTAGGAGGGGAGGGGATACCAACCTACATGTCTTGATTAGTTATGATTATTTCATCCACCAAAGCCTCTTGTGACTCCTCAACTCTTCGCCTCTTCTGGCTTGGCTCTGATGGAAGCTCTATAGGGTCATTTCTAGGTGGTGAATCCAGATCCATAATCTTTATCCCCCAGGTTTCCTAATCCCATGACCCAATTGTGATGATGTTTTCATTATTTGTTTCCCTTTTTTATCTCCTCCTTCATCACTGCTATCATCTCTCTTCCTCCTATATAGAGGCATGTCCACTAGTGGCTGATAGGTTAGCCTTGTTTCTTCAGGCCTCACCTCTAATCCCTAAATTCCCCAATCTAGTTTTAAGTTTATTTTCTTGGTTCTCAGGGTGCTCATGATTTCTTTGAAATTATTCATCAAAAAATCAATTCTTTTATGAAATCGAGTGAACTCCATTAGTGGATCATATTTTGGATCCAGTTTATACACCATGGCCAACATTTTCTCATAAACAATCCACTTCTGTTTATTTAATTCTTGTTGGCTCAAATCAAACTCATTTCTAATCAAATCCTCAGGAAAATTGAAAACATGAGAAAACTTGCCACCCTTAATTCTTTGCCTAAATAGGGCAAACAATCTCTCAAGGTCATGCTGCCTCCTAGATCCACTCTTCAAATAGTAGTAATCAAAATATCTATCAAGGTGAACCCATCCTCCCTTAGAAAAAACAAAGTTTGAAACAACAGTATAATTAGGGAACAAAGTCCCTTTTCCTTTTTCTGTCAAATTATCTTCATGAATGCAACCTAGTTTCCACATGACCTCTGTAAATCCCATTCTTGATGGTACATTATATGGGAGAATATGAGGAGCTCCCTGGAAACCATAAACCCTTAGGACAGTGCTTATAGGGTATAAAATGATGTCACCCCAATTATGACACACCTTCAAATCAGGCTTCCTCATTTTAAGTCAGAGGAAGTTATGCAAATCCTCAGGAATCCTTGGCACATTCACCATTAGTCTAGTTCTGAGCCTAGAAGCAAAGTAGTTATCAAACTGCACAAAACTGGCATCTCCCTTGTTGTAAGACAAGTTTGCACTCCAAGCCTGCACTGGTAATTTTTCTCCATTCATCTCCTACCTCAACTCCATTTTCTCTGAGAAGAAATTGACATTCTTGTACAAGAACATATGCATTAATAAGGAATACCAAAAGAAAGGAGTACTAGTGTCCCCCACATACAAGTTCAACAAACCCTCATGTATCCTTTCAGCAAGGAAAGAAGCATAGTCGTACACTACAAAAAAGTTAGGATGTTGAATTTGAGCCCCCATAAACATATAAGCAATGGGCATCATGGTATTAGGGCTGAAACCTAAAATTTGGAAAAGTGAATAAAAAGTTGCCAAGAAATGATCAACAAAACAACTCAACCTGAAAGGTTCCTAGTCAGTTGGGCTGATGTGAATTGTTGAACTGTCCACCTTGGCTAGATGAGGAGGAAACAACTTTAATTTGAAAAAGAGGTTGTGCCCTGGCATATTCCTGCTTCATTTCATCAAGGTCTATCTAGACCAGGAATGAGCTATATTCACTTAAATCAAAAACCTGTCGAATCTCATCTGCATTTATATTTAATAAAACCCCACCATCATTATCCCTGATAATCCTTGTGACAGGATCATATCATGCAGCCACTACCCTGAGTAGGTCAACATCAAGAAATGGATTCAGTACCACAAGTTTTCGCATATCATATCTCCAACCATTTGAAAAAGGATGAGACATATTTCGCTGCCCATACCATCTCCTAAACATTTCCAAGCCCGTCATTTGTACCCTAGCATCTGCAATGTTATAGGTTTTATATCTTAATCCCTCACCTAAGGTTGTCCCATTTATTAAGATCAAACCCCTCTTCTTGTCATTTGTTGACAAAGGGAATTGGTCAAGGAAATCATCTTATAGATTCCTTTGCAAATAATCAATAAGGTCAGAATGCTGCTTTAGTGGCGCCATTTCAAACAACCAATGCTTCTCCTAAGATCAAATTTGTGAACAAACTAGGGCTACCCAAAATGAAATTATAGTAGAATTTTGCAATTTCCCACAATTCAAAAGAACCAGTAACCCTAGAACCTTAATCCAGAAAACCACTAACCAACACAAAACAACCCTCCACAAGAATCACATTCAAACAGAAACAGTGATAAAGAAAGTAACTCATGGGATTTCGCACCCTGCAGAAAATCAAACCCTACTGTAATTGCTCTGAAAAAACTCTATCTTTGGCTCTAGACCGCTTCAAAAACACTTGAATGCCCTTGTGGTGAAGATAGCTTGAAATTAAATACTTAGAATTTTTGAGAAATGGCCATAAGACATCTCATCTACCATTAAAGCTTACTTGCACACCATGCCAATGGCTTCAATTATATTTGACACAAATTTAAATCTTCCTCGTCGATCTCTTGTTTCTGTCAGATTATCGAATGATCACCTTCAAAGAAGCTGACAACATCTCCATGTCATTATCAAGGACCCACCATAATACACAATGCCAAAAGAATACACGTGGTGCCCACCCGCAATATCACGATCATTAAACTCCCTTTAGTTCAGGATCACATGATAGCAGGCAACCATTGATTCCCTTCATCGGTGATCACGATCATACATAACAGGGAGCAGCATCAATACCTATCCATCGAGCAACTTTTTTCACCAAGGTTAAAACATTGCCATTGATAATGAGCACGTGCATGTCGCATGTGGTTTAGTAACCCGCTCCATAACGTACTAAAGTTCAATACACATATTAAACACTTTTTTTTACTCTTTTCAGCATTGGCAAACTGGGACATGTGGCACCCGCCCGCGATATCACGATCACCAAATAACTAGTGGTAGTGTTATCGCGAGATCATGGGGAACAGTCAAAATCAACCATAGGGAAATCGACGGTCATCAAAATAACCCCTGCAAAACATTAAAATACTTAGAAGAAAATAAGGGGAAAGGGACACCACCTAGGGCAATGACAGTCAATGACTCAATGTTGTTTTAAAAGCGTGAGGCACGGACCGACCCAGACTTTAATAAATAAAAGGGGTAGGTGAAATATTTAGCATTTTTATTAAAAAGGGGCCTGGCCTAGACAATTCAATGGGACAAGTTATTTTTAGAACCCCTCCTCTAATGGTAACGACAGGAAAGACCCAACCCAAAGATAGAACACCAAGGTTTCATGGAAGCAAAGCAAAATTCCAGCCCCAGGTACCTTCTGAATAATCAAGACAAACTAGTAACAAAAGGAAACCAAGGACTTAAATTTGAGGCTCCATCAGATCAAACTATTAAACTACATGAGAAATAAATGAAAACAATAAATGCATATGTATGTGTATTTGTAAATCTAGGTGTAAAATAAATAAGAATAATGAAAATTATAAAAGAATATAAGGAAAGGTCTCCTCCTTCTTGGTAGTGATAACCTCCTCCACACACATCCCTTAAAAATTACGAATAGAGGAATATAATCTTTGAAGAAATCAAAGTTGATTCTCTCCTACTTGATGCAATTAGTCATTTTATCCTTACAAATATTTATAGTGATTACTAGAGGCACATAGACCAATTCTTCATAAATAGAAGAGATTTGATCATACTTTTCAATGATGGCATTATGAGAAAGCCTTAGGTTAAATGAATAATTCCCTAGCTAAGTTCTTTAAATTATGCCCAAGCTGTATAAGAGAAGGCTGCTACTATGTGTACACAGGCCACATGGAGAAAGGCTGGCTAGTCTTTGGGCTCTTTCATCAATCATCCTACCTTAAGAAACTATACCAAAAATCTCCTAGCAATTAGACATAGGAAGATTTAATATGACTTAAAAAATTTATTGCCAAAGCGTAAACTTATGATGACTTAACCAGGCCTAGTACACACTCCCTCCCCATTAACCACTTAGACATATGGAAATTAAATGTTAATTTGATTCTATTTTTAGTCATGTAGGTGTCCAATAAACCACTTGGTGGTGTTTCCCTTCAAGTTTATTTACTTGAATGAAGAGAAAAAGTCCTTTGATTACAATTAGAGAATACATTTGAGGCCTTGGTTGTGTAACTGGTGGACCATAGTCACATTTAACGCTTGTTACAAAGTTTGGGAGTTAAAGCGTTAAGTAGATTTGATTTGTGATGGACACATTTGGACGGTAGTAACAATAGATTGCAATCTATCAAGACTTGATTACCTTATAACCTGTGAAATTCTAGCGATGAAATGATAGATTAATCATAATGTCACCTTGGGATCACATCACCATGAAAGAACTTCATCAACATCCTTATGAGTGTAGGTACCACCAAATAGGTATTTTTCAGATCTATCTTCCTCGAGCGATGGAAATTTAGGAAGAGAAGAGGCGAGAGATGTAGTATGTCTAAAGATGGAGATCAACTAAAGGTCAAAAGATTAGAACAAGAATCCATAAACACATGGAATTTTTTCTTGCTGAAGGGGGTTCATGTTCTTATGATGATGAGAGCATAGGAAACATTGAGGTGCCCATGAGGTACAAACATCTACGGAAACAATGGGTACCCAAGGAACTTCCTCCAATAAACACTAATTTTTGTGTCAACGAGAGGATATATCGCACAACACCATCGTCATTACATGGTTTAGGCCTATTTTGCATGGACAACATAAAGG
>VDFB02244820.1:0-25949 GCA_007258455.2 Sequoia sempervirens | reverse complement strand
AAATTGCTTAAACTTCACTAAAAATGCATTTTTTTTGAAAAATTCAAAGATAAAATGCATCCAATGAGTCAATAAATGAGTACATAGAAGAAACAAGCTGTATTTGATTGATTTGAAAGAAAATTAGATACAAAATAGCATCCTCATGTGGAATGCTCAATGCACTGATATGATAGTTTGAAACAAAATGAAAATAGCAAATTGTTTTTGTAAAACTGAAAATAAATACTACATTAATATATTTCAATTTTTACAAATTCACATCTTCCTCTTCCTTTGTCTAGTTCTCACTAGGGGAGAGGGTCTAGTCGTAGGACTCTGCTGTGGCTCCTCAACCTCCATCCTAGATGTAAATCCTGTTGTAACTGTAGGTGGTGGCACTGGCAATGACTCCTCCTCAGGTTCATCCTCAAGGTCATCCAATGAGAATGCAAATCTACCCCCCTCCTCCATTGCCTGTCGCTCTAAATCATAAATGTCGTCCTCGGAAAACAATGGAGACTGCTCCTCCCGCCTTTGTCCAATCACTAAATGGGTCTATTTCATCCAAATCATTTGGATTATCTGATATTTCCTCTACCTTTCTTGTGTGCAGCCGAAGATTGTATTGCACTTAGACAAGGTCATTGAGGCGTTTTTGAGCTAGTTTGTTCCTCTTCTTTGTGTGGATGGCCTTAAACAAGCTCCAATTGCACTCACAATTGGACAAACTATGGCATAAGACATAAAGGGAAATTTTTTGAAGATTTGGGGTTTTTCCACCCCAATTTGTCCACCAAACATCTACTAAAAAAAATTAAGAGTTAGAAACTTAGAAAGGAAAGTCAAAAGTTCAAAACATATTTTATCCAATTATCTAATTATCAAATTTTTGTAACTTGTAACTTGTAATTTCAAATTTTATACTTGGTGACTGATTGATTATTGCTCTCTTGGCCAGGTCTAAAGAAACGAGTGCACCCCTTTTTTCCCTATAACTTTGCAATTCATTAACAATGAGGTCTGCCACCTCAACCATGGGTGTCATCCTCTAAATGCAAGTAGTGAGGCCCTCCATAACCTCTCCAGTAGGATCTGCATAGGTGCCTGAATGGAAGAAATGAGGGTTCAAGAAGTACCATGCTGCATGGATGTGTTGGTGGAGTTGATGGAACCACCTCTTGTCAATAATCTCCCAAATGGGATCAAACTTGAGGCGGTCCCCCTTATAATAATTTCTTATAGCCTCCTTGGCCCTATCCATGGCCTCATAAAGATACCCCATTGGGGTTTTATCCCCATCCACCAAGCAGAGAACTCTAACCAAGGGCTCCGACACCTACAATATAAAAATGCAAAAAGATTAGAGTTACAATTTACAAATTTACAATGAAAGACATTAAAAATAAATATTCAATTTGAATTTAAATTCAAAGTTTTGAAGTTACCTACACAATCTCTGTAGCTCTTTGTGTAAAGAGGCCGTTGAAGACAATGCTTACAACTCTCTCTCCTTTTGGCTTCTTCGAATAAGTTGAGTCTAGTCATGCTTGACTCACAAACATTTGTTTCAAAGCCGTCAATGCATCAAGAATGCTTTGCAATGTTAAGAAAATCATTGCAAACCTTGTCACATCAGATCTCACCAACTCTTTCTCTTGGGTGTGATCCCTCATCAAGTGAAGAACCCAAGGGTGATTGTAGATAATTTAGTGATCCTCCTTGGATCCTCTACAATCGGTGTGACCCAATCTAATTTTCCTATGTCCTCCAAAAGAAGGTCAAGGACATGTGCAGCATAAGGTGTCCAAAAAATTGTGTGGTGTTTATCTTGGAGGATTTTTTTTGCTGCCACATATGCTGGTGCATTGTCAGTTATGATTCGCGCCACATTTTCAAGCCCAACCTCCATGCACACTTGCTCCAACCTCCATCCACTAATTTCAAGAAAACCACCTCATTTTTGCTAGCAACCAAAAATTAATGATGTACGGTTTTTACCATCCGTCCACCCATTAGAAAGAATAGGGTAGCCATATTTTTTTCCGTTTCTCTCTTTGTTCTTCTATCGCTGCCCTTGCCCTTTCAGTTGCACTAGTAAGCAACCAACAAGTACAAAGTGAAATTAAGTACACAATTTTAATTTGTAAACAAAAAATAGTTTAAATTCATCATAAATTAAACTTAAAAAACATAAATTAAAGAACATAAGCTAACCTCCCACTCAAGTCTGTGTGAGAAAGTGCCTTGTAGCCTTTCCCTGCAACTGTAAATGCAGTAACCAAATTGTGCCAGTAAGGTGAGCTTGCCACATTGAAAGGGATGTTGTTGAAATACCAAAAATCCACACAAGCAATGTCTGCCTGCTCATGCACCTCCCTATTCCACCCAGTTGCCTCTAAGGAAGGTTGTGCACAAGGTGTGTTTCTAGGCACAAAAAAATCATGCATGCGTGTAGCTGTAGGTGTTGATCCTAGTGCTCTACTAGAGGTAGATGAAGGGCTCGAGGTGGTGGTGGGTTGCCTTCACATACATGGACCACGAAGAGAGTCCACTATGCCTGCTACATCATCATCCGACTCAAGGTTAATTAGAGCACCTTGAGTAGAAGCTATGGTTGCTTGCATTGCCACCTTTGCCTTCTCTCTTTGTAATTTTTTTTCTTCTGCAGCTGCAAGTATGGCATGCATTTGTCTTTTTATTTCCTCGTTGGTGTTAGGACAAGCCTTAGCATCACGTTGAGGGATGCCTGCAAGCTGGTATTTGAGGCGATTGATGCTTCCATGGTATACATTTTCACATCTAATGCAAAAGATTGACCCAGGTTTGGGTCCTTGATATGCATATTTCCAAGCAGGATCTCTAGCTCTTGCTCTAGCTCTTGCTGGACAAGTGCCTACAAATCCCCCAGGCACAGATGGGGCTAAGCCTGAGGCAAAACCGGATGCATAAGCCATTATCAATTAACCTACACACACAATGACAAAGTGAAAGCACAACTTGTTAGTTTTTTGATAGAAAATTTAAAAACAAGCTAAATTAGATTAAATAAAAATAGATTACTTTAAATTAGTAAAAATCTAAACTAATCTAAGATTCTAAATATATAAAAAAATGGATTAAAAAAAGGAAATAATAAACTAGGTTTTCAAAAAAATGTGAAAAAAATGTAAAAATTAGAAATTTATTTTAAATTAGTAAAAAATTAAAGCTAATTTAAGATTGTAAACATGTTTTCAACAAAAAAGAGGATTCATAATTAAAATAAAAACTAGGATTTGAAGAAAATTCCAAAAAAATAAAAATAAAAATAAAAAATCAGCAAAATATGTAAAAAAATCAGAAAAATGTGTCAAAAATTCTTGTTTTGATAAATCTAAATCTTGTTTTGAACAATATAAATGTATTTAAATCATCTTTATAGTACATTCATGTTGTTTTTTAAACATAGAATCAACAAAAATGAAGAAAAAATAAAAAAAAGAATAAGAAAAATTAGAAAACTACCTAGAAATTCAATTTGCCTTCTAAATTCGATGAAAATCCCCTTCAAATCTCGTCTCTTCGATGCAAAATCGTTGTAAATAGGTTCAAAATGGCTAGGAGTGATTTTTTGCTCAAGCAAGAGTCAAAAACTAGTGAAAAAATGAAATGAAATGCCCATTTTAGCGCCATGTGACTTTTTAGTAGATTGCGCAAGTTTTTTGCATGCGAGTTTTTGCGAAAAACTCGTGAGTTTTCTAGGTGAGTAAATGCACGAAAAACTCATGGGTTTTTTGGGAGTGTTTCATCTATGATATAAGGTATACTTTAAAAATCACTTATATCTCCCCTTTTAAAATGACACTTTAACTCATCTTATAAAATATACTTTAAAATCATTTAAATCCCATTTTAATAAAGTCCTTATGTCTCCCTTTTAATATACTAAATTAATAAAGCATCATTAAACAGATCCTTTTATTAATTTTTGTTTAACCCTTATATCACCTTTAATAATAAAGTCCCCTTTAAATAATCACTTTATTAAAATATTATAAAGTGACTTAAAAATTAGTCACTTTACTTTATTAAATTAAAATATTAAAGTTAACACTTCAATATTTCATCTTTCATGTTGAGACCATTACCCGATCACTCCAACTGGAAATTGATGCTGCAACTGATCCCAGGGTGATGTTTGAACCATAGTTACAAGACTTGCCCAAACTCGGTGAGTACTTGCGAGTCCCGAGGAAAGTGACCCTAAACGAGTCCCAGAGACTTGGCTACTGAGTACTCGTCGAGACTCGCCGGACTCATTGCCCCTTGACCCTGCTAGGGGCGTTGCCCCTAGACCCTCGCAAGGGGCACTACCCCCAAACCCCCGCAAGGGGAGATGCCCCTTGATCCCGCTGGGGGCGTTGCCCCCAGACCCGCAAGGGGCACTGTCCCTCGATCCTGTTGGTTGGTTTCCCCCAAACTCTCATCAAACTATAGGTCTAAGCATGTTATAGGCCAATGACGAATTATGATCATAAAACCTACAAAATACATATCCCTTGTTGCAAATTTTTGCATCTTTCGCAGTCAAAGCCATAATCAAGGATTATCTTGTTCCATACATTAGACAACAAAAAATGCAGTCTTGAAGGCTACAATAAAATTTTAATAATAAATTCCTCACTTGAATATACACACCAATCATTGAGACGCAACCAAATATCATGGCTACATCATCATCTATGACCTATCTTAGACACTAGTGCATGGCTTGTTGTGATGTTGGGATGAGTAATGCAAGCTCTTCTGAGCCATAGACTTATATTTTTAGTTTTGATATTTGTTTTGATGCCATGGATTTCATATTCCATGAGTTTTGTATACATTTGACAATATTTATATATCTGAATGTGTTATTTCCTTCAGCTAAAATTTGCGTTTATACTTATGTGATCAATGTATGTTTGTGTATGGGATCATAGTAATTTCTATTTGATGATGTTATTGTGTCTTTAAGGTTTATTTATTAAAGGGTGCATGAAACAAGTTTTAAATCCTTAAAAATCTCTAAATTTCTTGGGTTTTTCTATTTGTCGAGTTTTTGCCGAGTCTTGGCTCCGAGCCTGAGTCCTAGTCAAAAATTGGCTTGCCGAGTACGAGTCTTGTAACTATGGTCTGAACAAAGCAAGCCAACAGCCAATCTCCTCCTAAAAAGTAGGGATTCCCCTATAAAGTAGGAAACTATCGCTGATCATCTGAAATGGCTCATAAGGCCCCCTGCTAGGCTCCACAAGCTCCGAGTGGTCACAGGTGAACTATCAGTCCCTTCCTAAAAAATAGGAGACTGGCTCCAAGCTCTTGAAATGCCATGTAGACTTCCCAAAAGGTCACAAGACCCTCGAAAGAGCTCCCTATCTACTGTGTTAGCCTACGGGAACCCAACTGATAGGCTAACCACCACGATTGTCCATTGCCTAGGAAAAGGAGACATTACAAGTGGCCAATGCCATTTTTGAGATATCTTGCTAGGGTTTGATATAAGACTCTTACTATATATTCCTATGGCATGTTGAGGGCCTTGATTTGAGATTTTTAAATGAATCCATGGGGAACCAAACTCCGCAATCTCCTCCATGATTGATTCATTGCACATTGAATATATATTGGTCTTTTGTTAGGATGAATTGATTCCCTTTTGTTATGTGAATATAGATCTATCCATTCTTTTGAGTGATTTTTGTACTTTCAATTAATAATAAATGCACTAAGTTCTCATATTTGACTTATTTATTATATATTCTCTACATCCAACATATATGCTATGTCTTCTGTAATAACCCATCCTAAATTATTAATTAATTAACATTATTGTATTTGACACATGAATATATTCCAAATTAAAGACATAACTAGTGGCTAAAGTCAATCATAGCTATACATGCCCATTTAAAATGAGTCAATGATCCATATATTCACTTCAAAAGTCAAATTACAATATTAGGTTTGACTTGGCTTCTAAGGCCACAAAATCATTACATTGTACACTTTACATCAAATACATGAATGTATTACATCAAGTTACATCTTAGACTGAATAGTCTTGTGAACAACTAAGGTTCTTCTTTGACGCACGCCTCCATTGGTGGATGAGAACATGGTTGAAGTGCTTTACCGTCCAACCATGAAGCTTACGCTTCCGTGGTATTCTCCCGACTTGAAGAATGCTCGACCTTGCACGAAAAGTTTAGCAAGAGAATAATCTGCAAGGTGGAATCTGGTGCGTGCCCATACATCAACATGCAATTTTCTATCTACAAGTTAGAAAAGAAAATGCAAGATCTATGCTAGGAATGGCAGAGAGTGAAATCATAGAGTCCATACATACATAATGAACTATTTTGTTTGGCCAAGCATAATTAAATGTGTTGCAACTACAACAAACAAAGGTTTTGGTAAAGCAAACCTATACTCTCTGAACTCCATTTTGGCAACTATCCTCGAAGGTAACTTTCCTACTATACATCTCATAACAGCTATCTACCCTCTAGTAGCATCTACCCTGAGGTGCTCTAGTCAACTAAGGTATCACTATTCCGTTCAAGAATTAGAATATTCTTTCACATATATCTTCAAAAGAAGAATCAGATTACTAATTTACTCTCTAAACAGAAATCAGATTTATGATTCAATAGAGTAATTCAACAATTAGTCATATTATTCTAATGACTATTATATACTTTTCATCATAAGCATTTTCCATTTAAAAATGAATTAAGATCAAAATAAGGTATGTCACAAGTATGTGTATGTACATAGATGAAGTCTATGTGCATACATATATATGTGCCTACATAAGTTTTAGATTTGTGCATGCATTCTGAAATAAATCATCAAATTAGATTGCAATCATAAAATAGTATCCCATTTGACGTTTCTTTTGTCAAAAAGTAAAGAATCAGAACAACTCTATGTTAACAGTTTCACACATATTGTTATTGCATCCTCACAACTGTGATACTCTAACATTGTTATTTACATATGAACATTCATCATTTAAACAGAACAAGTACTGTTTCCTACTAAACAATTATAAGACAAGCTGTTTACATATGAGCATTCATTGTTTTAACATAACAAGTACTGTTTCCTACTAAACAGTTATAAGACAAACTTCTTACATATGAACACTCACTGTTTACAACTATTCAAAGCTGTTCCAACTAAACAGTTTAATGAGCAAGGCTGTTTTCAGCTACAAAGATAACAACAAAATAGTGTCGTTTACAAAAGATTATTCACGGTTTACATCATTGCAATACTGTTTCAGACTAAACAGTTACATTTAATGACAAAAAATATTGTTTTCCAACAGAACATTCACTGTTTGCAATCACTTATTGCTGTTTCAAGCTGTTTAAAAGCTAAATGGAAACATTACATTTAGTTGTTCACTGTTCTAAAACAGAACGGGTTTTTCCACAATGAATTGAAAATAAACAATGCTGTTTTGCCAGTAACAATATTATCTACAACTTCTCATTTGTCAATTTTCAAGTAAGCCAAGAGATTTCTCTAACAAATCAAATAGCCCAGTTTCATACATAAAAACAGAATGTCTAATATTCAGATCTTGAATGGCTTTCATCTCTAAAATTCATTGTGCAACTTAATAATAAAAAGAATCTAAGTTGGACATGCTTGTTGAGGTAAAACTTAAAAAAGTATTTCAATCAATAGAAAGACATGGAAGTTTTGAGTTCTAGCAGAATTCATGCCTTTTCAAGTTTCAACAAACATTCACAAGTCACTCTAAATCAACCATTCATATTAGTCTGGTGCATTTCTTTCTTAGCAACCATAACATGCATAGATTCGACCTTAAAGACATGCTGGTTTCACCACTCAAAATTGACATGCATGAATCTTAGTTACAAGGGAACAACCCTTTGATCTTATAGATTGAACCCTACTTGGGTTTATTGAATTTAAACAAGGATTTCACCACCTTTCCCTTTGGAATGTGGTGGCATTATAATACATACAATACAATTTGAGCATTTGTTTTAGCAACTATTTATCGGTCTAGCCGATATGGAGAATACGATACATATAAAAACAAAACACAAGGTTGATACCCTTTTCAGGGGATCGATGGTTGATCCACAATAATTTTTAATCATCATAAAAATACAGTGAATTGGAATAGAGATTCTGAATAGCCATCGAATGGCTAGCACAAAAGTGCAAACTTAAAGAACAGTCATACTTTAGTAACCCTAAGGCTCGGCCTAGCTATGAAAGCTAGTTGCAAAGATTCTAAATGAAACTCATACAATACTGGCCGTAGGCCGGGCGACCCAAAACAATGGTCGACGCCACATTACTCGGCTCAAGGTTGTGGTTATTCAACATGAATACATTTTACAGTTTAAATGATGCAATCAACAAAATGGAAGAATACCATTTCAAATGATGAGGAAAAATGATAAAAGAAAATCGAGTTTTCTTTCTAAAGTAATTGGTTTACTTGATAAATCAAGCTTTGTGTGAGTTTTCCTTTGATTTTTCCCTCACCCACGAGCTCTCTCTGCTTTTTCCTTTGAACCAACAACTTTCTTCGCCATGCTTTTTTGCCCACAGCATTGTGAATTCCAAAATGGAAACAACATTATTCTTTTGCATGTCACTGGCGATGGCATTATTGCCTTACCGCTGGCCACTACTTGTTTGAATATTGCCATTAATCTTGTAGCAAACCACGTCCTTCATGATCTTATTTGATTTCAACAGCCTGATATTAGAATATTATCGGTTATCGATTTAAATTTCGATGAGAATATGAATATGTATACATATATATGTATATGTATATACATATATATGTATATGTATATACATATATATATATATATTCATATATAATACATATATCTATATGTATTTATATGATTTCTTTCATATTTATCATGTTCATTCTTCATTTCATATATATATATATATATTCTTGTATAAATTGTTTGTTTTGGGAGAGCTTATAAGTTCCATATGCCATTTTTTAAGTAAGGAACTTTAATTTCATCTCGAGCATCCATATATATAAACTAAAAGAATTTCTTTTCACTTAATTTTCACATAATGAAATCTCTTATCCTTTTTAATCATTCTTTTCAATACTTTATTTCGTTTTCTTCAAAACATAGAGTTTGAGTAGACAATTTAATCTACAAGCCATTTATTTTCAATCACTGAAACAATTCAAATCATGAAATTACGTTCTCCTATATATGCAAAAATAGTTCAAATGCAAGTCATCATGCCATTTGTGGTGTGTGCACCCAGATTCCAACTGACTTACGGTTCAATCTGGCTAAACAATCCTACTTCAACTGTGTTCTCATCCTTCAACTTGTTACCCCTATAATTGCACACACTTGCACTTGCAAATTTATCAGTAACATTCAATTCTTGAAAACATATAAGATAATTTCCGAAAGTTCGTAAAGTCAACATCAGTCAACTTCTTCCATTCAATTTTTGAAAATTCGAAAATTTCCATTTAATATATATTGAATTTCTTCAATAATTCAATTTACCATAATATAATAAATATGCAATAAAATTAGGTTATGACATCTTCCGTCTTTTTTTGACTCAACACAAGTATAATACCAATAGGAGGGATCCAAGATTTATACAAGGTAGTATAGAACAAGCCTAATATTTTCCGAGCTTCCTTGCCATGAGAAATGCTTGTAATGACTCACCAGTTGCTAGGACCTAGAGGATTAATAACCATGCTACACAAACATGTAAATCTTTTGAGCTTTAAAGGGTTCTATGCACATGTTCAATAATCAAATGCACCCAATAACATTTAATGAGGAAGTTCTAGATTCGTTGTCCACTTTTTGCAATTGCATGCTCCATATAGGTCATGCAACATTCAATGGATTGCAAAGTACTTTGAATGGCACATTCCCTTGTATATGGGGTGTTTCACTGCAAACATCAACTAAGATGTCATGGATAATTCAAATATGATCTTAAATTTATGTTTGAATGTTTTTTTTGAATATATAGCACAATATAATTCCTTATCCCTTTGGAGAGATCAAACTTGTAGAGTAATTTTCAAATTTTAGTTAGTCATTTTTTTAACATAATATATTATGTAACTAAGTTGAACATCTAGATGCATTAAATATTTGACAAAATTTGGGGTATTTTCGATGCTAAGAGATATATTAGATCAATATTACTCTCTCACATATAGCGTGAGAATCCTCTAGATCCTAAGGCAGCTAAAAATGTAGGAGGAAATATGTACTTCAATAATGTTTAAACTTATGGTCATGATTTGCTCCATTGTGCTAGTGGTTGAAGCATATTTTGACAAGTAAGAAACCAAATCAATAAAATTTAATATCCAACGTGGTGGGGATCATGAGAATGGACACAAAAGACTTATTATTACACTAACCTTTTTTTAAAGGAAGAACCTTTCTAGACTAAACAATAAACCTGTGTGAATAAAAAAGGTTCAAGATGAATGGTACACCCCCAAAGACATAATACCATTAATATTTGATTTATAAACTGCCTAGGTTGCCTTTTCATTGTAAATTTTACAAATCTTCTTATTTATGTTGTGTTTTTGTGTTTGTCATTGCAGTGCTGCTTGTAAAAAGAATGCCTCAAGGCAAATGGTTGGGCATAGGGAAATCCATAATGGAAAGGTAAGAACTGCAATATATGGCATTGAACTATAATTATCGATAAAATTGTTAGTTTAGATTTTGACTTCCTTTTTAAAATAGTTCAAAGGTTGCATTGCTACATTATGTTTAAATTTATATTGTAGGGTTTTATTGACTTTTTTTCATTGCATAAGTTAGAGATCGTCTTGAAGGTGTGCTTCTAAGAGCATTTTTTCTTTCATTTCCCTTCTTTTACATATAAATTGACATCGTGTCTTGGAAAATTAATACACATTCATATAGGGCAAGGACTATAGATTATGTGGATAACAATGCACTACCAATACACTAGGAGCTATTAGTTCAACACATGTTAGAGATTTCCAAATAAATATAGATTTAGAATGGTTGTTGTGCTAGTTGTTTGCACCACAATTGTTGATTAGGGTTGTAGGTGTGGACTAAAAATAACAATTGAAGAAAGGACAAATGATACAAATAAAGCTAGTAAACATGTGATTCAATGCCCAAGTGCTTGGGAAACAACACTAAATTGATTTAAATTTGTTATGGAGGTAAAATGAGAGAAAAAATATAGTGGAAATGTCATATAAAAGTGTTTACACATAGAGGACACGCGAGTAATGTAACAAAGTCAAAATGTTCATTGCAAGATTGTATTATGCACAAATTCTTTAAGTGATTTGAGGGGTCAAATATGTATGAATTTTTAACTCGTGATTTGTTTCCAAATTCTTGAATTCGCTTCCTCGTTCTTGAACTAATATCACTTAAATAATAACCATTTGACATTAATGCATTTACCTAGAAGACATAGAGGCATCATGGCTGTTATAGAAAACATAATTGCCTACCTTTCATCCACTTGTTTCCTTTGTTTTCATATTTTGGAAACTTTTAGACCAATTTTATAGAATTATTAATTTTGTTGGATTTGTGTGGCATCAATGAAGTGGAGTTGGGGATTGTTGGTATGATCATGTGTTCTTGGGACTCTAGGAGTGTCTAAAGTTTATGCTAAAGACAATTGTTGTTCAAAGCACCATACTGTGAGATGATCAAAGTGCTAGATCCTCTTGGATCAATCACCCCTCCTAATAAGCAATGGTCTACATAGTTGTAAGTTATGGATGATATGGAACATTGTTAGAAGCTTTAGCTTTTGTGAACCATTTCACTTAAGCATTTGACCTTGGTGCCAATCCCTTGGTCCACTTCTATTGAAGTATAACAATCACGATTGATCTCTAGACAGTTTTTTTGTAACATTTTGTGTGCTCAACAAAAGTAGCAATTAGTGGTGCAAGAGATTTGCGTCTGATGGATCTAGGCCAAGATAATTTGGAAGGTTAAGGTGAAAGGCACTATCTCCAAATTTCTTAATAGAAGTGTATGAGTCATACAATGAGAGGACATGCCTTAGGGTAAAGCCTTTTGCATTTTCCCTTCTACAAGTGAAGATATACTCTAGCATTGACCTTGAATATGTGTGTTGCTACAAGTTGATCATGGCGGTTCTTGTATTTAGCATTAGATTTACACAAATTTTTTTGCACCTATTGTAGAATGTGCTAATGAGCTTTGGCAATTTGTCATCTTTTAAGGGGTAAGGAGATGCTTTTGTAGAGAGCAATGTATGATAAAGAATCGTCAATGGGTTTTAATGGTTGGAACCCTATGTAAACTTGAAAAGGGTTATGTTGAATAGAGTTGTAGAGATTTGTTGTGGCTATGTTTAATGAGGAGATGCATAACCATCTTAGTTATTGCTTTTGTTAATCTATCAACTTGAGGATGGATTGCAATATATTATTTTTAAGCCTTGTCTTAATTAGATTTGATGGTAGATGGAACTCCACAGTGCATCTATATACTTTGGAATTACAATTGAGGTGTTGCTAGAGTTGAGATAGTCTGTTTACATGACACACAAAATGTTGGCTTGGAGAACCCATCAACTAATCGATAGACACAATAATTGCCATTCGTAGTATTTAGTAAGCTTGAAAAGGAATTCATTGAAATTGATTCCAAAGCTTGTTCATGGTACCCAAA
Source organism: Sequoia sempervirens (assembly GCA_007258455.2). Taxonomy (NCBI): domain Eukaryota; kingdom Viridiplantae; phylum Streptophyta; class Pinopsida; order Cupressales; family Cupressaceae; genus Sequoia; species Sequoia sempervirens. The sequence goes on along the minus strand of VDFB02244820.1, from coordinate 13,215 downwards.
GGAATTAGGAAGAGGTAGTTAAAGTATTAGATCAATAATATGCTTCACCATGCACTTCTTAGGCATTCCAATGGGTGATTGGAAAATAGCCTTGTATCCCTCTGATACTTATTTAGTTTTTCCCTTCTATTGAAGGGGGTATTGCATTGGATTATACCATGGTCATCAAGAACACATATTTCTTATTATAACTAATTAAATTTGTGCACTATTTAGCACTAAGGGGTGAAAGCTTATAAGTTCACCTTTGCTTTGTAGTATCTATCCTTACTAACATCTGTGCCAACAATTTTCTAATTTACTTCATAAATTTCTTAGCATTGGAAAATATATGGTTTCCCAAGTGGAGAATCACGTGCCTCAAATGGTGTGATATCACAAAGGATTGGAACTTAGAAGAGATTTTGGCATTGTACACTAAATGTTATTAATGAGCAACGCTTTTCAAAACCTAACATGAAGCATCCAATGGCATATAGTTGTGGGGAGGCATCATTCGAAGATTCATTCATTGATCTGATTTAGGAGAGATTTGGATCTCTAGGTAGAGCCTTTTTTAAATATAGTAATAGTTTGTCCACTAACCCTTGTTTGAGAATGGAACAATATTTATGCTTATTAATCTCAATTAAAGGAGGAGGTTATGTTGATAATTTCTATCATTGCATTTGGCTTTACAGTCCATGATTTGTTTTCCTTTATTTGGTGCTAGTGTGGTATAATGTGAGACTAATATTTGTGGTATCTTTTTAAGCCTTGCATTCCTTGGTAGAGTTTTGTTGGAATTATGTTCTCTGCATCACTTGCCAATCTTAGATTTTTTCTTTTTGTTGGAAATGTTGTCATTGATGTCAAAGGTGGACAGCGTTGTCATTGATGTTAAGGAGGTGTTAAGAAGGTGACCATTATTTGAATAGATGAGATATTGTTGTCATTAATGTCAAAGGAAGAATGAAGTAAATCATCAAAAGCCCTTCAAGAAAATCTACAGTTGTCACTACTTTCAAGAGTTATATGATTTGGCAGTGGAGTTGATAAAGCATAATCCTGCAATACTTTGATCATCAAACACCCGAAGAGATAATGCCTATAACCTCTCAAGGTAGCTCTTACGAAGTTGGATATATCACAATGGAAATTGAAGATGATGCAAGAAAGTATTGCAGCAATATAAATAGGTTGTTTTGGATGACATGCTCAGTTGTGGATTTTGTGACATTGCTGGCTGACTACACTTATGTATAGCAGAAAAATATATGTATGAGCAGCAGCAGCAATTAAAAATATGTAGCAGCAAATATTGAAGACATTGAAATTCTACTATGGCCGACCTCCTTTATCGCCCAAAGTTGAATATAAAAGAAATAATAAAATGCAGCGATCATGCTTTGAAAAATCATTATGAGTTAATGAACAGCAATTACTATATCCATTAAAGAAGCAATGATTATTTTAAATGGCAGCGTTCAAAGTAATACAGGAAACGACTTAATGAAGGAGGCTGATCCTCATAAAAATCATGGATTAAAACTTATGTGAATAAATTCAAACAGAAAAGTGGGATGCAATTATGATTAAAGAGCATTAAAAATAAAAAGGAATTGAACTAAAACAGGTTGACTCATTATGATTAGAAAGAATGTTAGAAATATAAGGACGCCTCCCTTGGTAAAAGATGCCTATTCATAAGAGACACCTCTCTTGGGAAAACAAGTGGTATAAATAAAAGATAAAAGTGGAAGCTAAAAAACAAGCAATCTAATGAATAATTTCAGAGTTTAAAAGCAGATACAAAAGAGAAAAAAAAGTAGAAATGAAGAGTATATCAGATTCATACAAAGAATATATGCAGCCTATATGTGAAGGACAATTGCAAAAATATACATGACGAACATATGTGACAATAAGAGCAGATTGTAAGGCAGAAATTATCAGTTGTGTGAAAATAATTGGTGCATAAATTGGATCAGGTTTGTGAGAGATAATTGTGCAAAATAGTGATCAGATTTGAAAGAAAGGTTGATTTTGGAGTGTGGATCAGATTTGTGAAAGGAGAGATTATATGATTTGAATCAGATTTGAAATTGGATCAGATTTGTGAAAGGAGAGATTACATGATTTGAATCAGATTTGAAATTGGATCAGATTTCTGATTGGTTATCTGATTTATAAGGAAGAAAGTTTGGATCAGATTTGTGGGGGTTGAAGCCTCCAATAGGTTGGAGCCTATCAAATTAAGGTTGGAGCCTTTTGGTGGGTTGGAGCTCAGTTTGTGTGTGGGGGTTGGAGCCTATCAAGTTAAGGCTGGAGCCTCTTGCTGAGTTGAAGCTCAGTTGGTGTAGAGATTTGAAACTTTGATAGTTGGTTAGAGCCTACAAGAAGAAGAAGATTAAACTATAATACATATGCAATATTTTGCCGTGGTTTTCTCCCGAAAGGGTTTCCATGTAAATCGTGTGTTCTCATTGTGTTCCTAATTGCTAGATCTTACTCGAATGGTTTTATTTGTAATTGGTTAAGTTTTGAAAAGTAAAAAGATTGTTAGATATTGATTCCCTCCCCCTCCTCAGTATCCCCGTGCGCTCAACAAATGGTATCAGAGCGAGTTCCTTCACGAATAACCTAATTGCTAGAAGGTGGATCATAAGAGCACATATGGGAAAAAGAAAAGGAAATACTAAGCAGAATATTGATAAACATGCACCAACAAAACCAAATGAAATGATGTGATGGCACTTGGAATACGCATGGCAATAGAACCAAAGAATGATGATACATTTGAAAAGGTAGATAACCTTGTGAGTAAGAGAAAAGAAAAGTTGAAAAGGGAAGAAAATGTTGAAATGGATTTAGAAGGAAATTATGATGAAAAGATAGATATGGAGTTAGAAAAGGAGAATTCATCTAAAGAAGAAGGAACGTTTAAGACATTAAAAGGAAGAAGAACTCAAAACATGAATCAAATGATTGCTCAAGAAATAATTTTAATGCAAAGGAAGCCATGTTGATAGAAAGCTCAAAGAAGAATCCAACATAGACAAAGGTAAGTATAAAATTTTTAGTTGTGATAAAACGGATTATTGTGATTTTGAATGTGTGAGGTCAAAGGTAATGAAAAAAGAAAATAAGAGAAAGATTCAAGAGAAGCAATATTGTGCCCCTCCTCATCCAACAGAGGTAACTGAGTAGAAGCAGCAACATTGTGCCCAAGCACCTTTTTGAGCGTGACACATGGAAGACATTGTGAGCCTTGCTACTCTCTGGTAGCTCCAACTCATAAGCCACCTCTCCAACTCTCCTGGTGATCCTAAAGGCCCATAAAAACGTGGCTTAAGCATCTCTGCTTGACTCTTCTTGCGAGTGGACTGTCTATATGGTTGAAGTCTTAGATAGATCATATCCCCAACCTTGAATGCACGCTCAATACACTGTTGATCAACATACATCTTTTGCTGATTTTGGGCTTGATGAAGATTGTCCTTCAAGGATTTCAAAATGTCTCGACTTTGCTGCAGCATATCCCTCGCTTGAGGGGCTCTACTATCACCAAAGAGAAAATTAGTGAAGCTAGGAGCTTTGTACCCATACAGAGCCATGAATGGAGACATTTTGATGGACATGTGGTATGAAGAATTATAACAATACTCTCCCAAATGGAGCCATCTCACCCAAGCCTTCTGCCGTCCTGAAACATATTTTTTGAGATATCCTTCAAGCCACTTGTTCACAATCTCGGTTTTCCCATCCGTCCGTGGGTGATAACTAGTGCTTGGAGTGAGCACTGTACCACTCAATCTAAAAATCTCCTACCAAAACGTGCTTAGGAACTTTTTGTCCCTATCACTCACAATATTCTTGGGCAGCCCATGCAACTTGGACACCTCTTTGAAGAACAAATCAACAACCTAATTTGCTGTAAATGTGCTGGTAATGGAAAAAAAAGTGAGCAAACTTATCAATCTATCAACAATTACAAATATGCAATCTCTCTCTTGCACCTTAGGCAAGCTCGTGATGAGGTCCATGGAGATACTTTCCCATTTTTGATTGGGAATGGGCAAGGGCTGCAACAAACCAGCAGGAAAGGTGTGCTCATTTTTGTTTTGTTAGCAGATTTGACACTCCTTAACATAGTGAAGGACCTCATCCTTGAGCCCCTTTCACGAAAATCTCTCCCGAATCTGCCTGTATGTTTTGAAATAACCTTGGTGATCAGCCAAGGGAATGTCATGGAATGAGCACTTTCATTTTGAGCCTTTTCTAGCACCAAGAAGATTCTATCCTTGTATAATATCAAATCATTCACCAATTTGTACCTTTCATCATGCAAGGTACCATCAATTGTATTGGAAGCAAAATAATTCTTAGCATACTCCGCAATGATTTGCTCGTTCCAATCAGCTGTGATCTCCATCAATGAACTCAAATGTGGCCTTCTTGACAAGGCATCAACCAATATGTTATTCTTCCCCTTGACATACTCAATGTCAAAATCGTAAGCTTGAAGCTTACTCACCCACTTTTGTTGTCTATCATTGAGATCCTTTTGATGCAAGAAGTGCTTAAGACTGTTATGATCGGTCTTCACAATGAACTTGCCTCCAACCAAATATCACTGGAATTTGGCTAAGGCGTGCATGATAGCAAGCATCTCTTTGTTGTAAATGGAGTATGTCCTCTCTATTCCCCTCAATTTTCTGTTCTCAAAGACAATAGGATGCTTTTCTTGCATTAGGACAACACCAATTCCTTCTCCCAAAGCATCACACTGCAACTCAAAAGTCTTGGAGAAGTCTAGTATAGCCAAAACGAGTCATGAACTCATAAGGTGCTTGAACTGATCAAAGGCCTTTTGTGCTTTTTCTGACCAAGTAAATGCCCCCTCTTTGGTAAGATCCGTTAGAGGAGCAACCATCTGAGAATAAACCTTCAAAAATCTTTTGTAGAATCCACAAAGACCCAAAAACCCCTTCATCTGGGTTAGGTTCTTTGGTGGTGGCCAATCCAAGATAGCCTTAATCTTTTATTGATCTACGTTGACCCCCTTAGAGTTGATCACATGACCAAGATAGAGAAGCTCGGTCATTCCAAACTCACATTTGGATTCTTTGGCAAACAAGGATTTAGCCTCTAAAATGCTAAGCACCTCCTCCAAGTGCTTTAGGTGCTCTTCCTCAAATGCTTATTGAACACCCTATTCATGCAAGATTGAAAGGTCATAGGTGCATTAGTCAAACCAAATGACATGACTAAGAACTGATAATTCCCAAAGTGGCATCTGAAGGCAGTCTTCTCTATGTCCTCTTCTCTTATTTTGATTTGAGATCTATCTTAGAGAAGTAAACATATCAATGTATCTCATCAATCCTTGGAATAGGATACCGGTTCTTAATTGTTTTCTTGTTGAGGGCCCGGTAGTTTGTGCACATGCACATAGTGCCATCCTTCTTCACCAAAACCATTGAAGAAGCAAAATGACTCTTGCTTGGGCGGATGTGACCCATCTCCAAGAGTTCTTTGATGGCCTTCTCTATCTCATCCTTATGCCTTTTCGGATGTCGATATGGAGTAGTGATGACTTGTTTTGCTCCTTCAAGCTCAATCACATGCTCAATCCCCCTTTGAAGAGGTCTCCCAAGAGGAATGCTGCCAAACACCTTGCTTCGCTTGGAGAGCAAAGCTTGCACATCAAGATGATAATGGCTCTTATCTTCTGGAGGATTGGAAGGCATGATCACACACACTACTGCCCACTCTACCATATCACGCCAAATCAGCCTTTCTATCCTTTTGAATGAAACTATATGAGGGCCTCCATTTGACATCCCCCTCGAAACAACCTTTTTCCCTTTGGATGTAAACTTTAGCTCCATGGTTTGAAGATTTAGAGTGATTTCTCCAAGAGATCGTAGCCATTGGATACTAAGAATTGCATTTGTATCACCAATGCACACAACGTAGAAGTCATCTTAGACTTCATCATTGCCCAATCGGATGGACATGTTAGATAATCCTTGATTATGGCTTTGACTATGAAAGATGTAGGGATTTGCTACAGGGGATATGTATATTGTAGGTTTTATGATCATGATTCACCATTGGCCTATTACATGCTTAAACGGTAAACCTATAGTTTGATGGGGGTTTGGGCGAAACACTTCAACGGGATCGTGGGGCAGCGCCCCTTGCGGGGGTTTGGGGGTGCTGCCCCTAGTAGGGTCAAGGGCCAGTACCCCTAGTGGGGTCCAATGGCATCACCCCTTGCGGGGGTCAAGGGGCAGTGCCCCAAGCGAGGTCAAGGGGCAGCGCCCCAGTGGGGTCAAGTGGCAACGCCCCAGCAGGGGTCTCGGGGCAACGCCCCTCACAAGGTCTAGAGGTAGCCCAAATGAAGACCTTCAAAACCACACATTCCTTCATGGTGCACACCATTTTCTTATTTTTTGTAAATCCTAGATGGGCATGCCATAAACCAAACAAGCATTGAAAGATTGTAATTTTTTTTTAAAAATTTAATTAAAATGGCTGAGTCTAGAGGTCAAGACTCGCCCAAACCTTGCGAGTCTGGCGAGTCTGGCGAGTACTCAGCCCCCGAGTCTTCCAAACTCATTTACCCTTGCTCGGACCTCGACTCGCGAGTACTCGCCAAGTTTCTACGAGTCTTGTAACTATGGTTTAAACATCAGACAAAATAGTGTAATCATTCTTTTGCTAAAGTTAGTTTTGTTCTTCAACTAGCTTCTAGACTCATTTACCCCTGCTCAGACCTCGACTCGCGAGTACTCACCAAGTTTCTACGAGTCTTGTAACTATGGTTTAAACATCAAACAAAATAGTGTAATCATTCTTTTGCTAAAGTTAGTTTTGTTGTTCAACTAGTGCCCCTTTGTGTTTTTGACAATATCCTCCAAGGGTGTACTTAGTTCATAAGGCTTGGTGTCTTAAACCCATTCCTACTAGAGTCAATGCATTGATTGATGCCTCCCAATATGGACTTCTCAAAACATTAAACGATATGTGTTAGTACCAAAAATTGGCATATGCCAATTGGTCTCATTATGCTTTGTTGTTCCATGCAGTACCATCTTAATTAGGTTGTGCACCAAAAGTGTTTTTGAGGAATGAAGAAACTTGTGCTTGTGATTATGAGGGATGACTAGAACTACTAGTACCTGCATTATAAGAGCCTTGTATTCATGGGGCAATGCAAGAGCCTAATAAATCTGCTTCCAATCCTATAGGAGAACTCATGACAGTTGCAATTGCCTCAGCTATCCTCTTTTTTCTGTTTTCTTCTCCTCTTAAGAGTGAAGGAGAGCCGTATCCTCTCACTCAGCCTTAGGTTCTGCTGCTTTACATATTTGCACATCTCAGCTAGTGATCATGCCAGGTGAGATTTGAGGTGATTTGGTGCCTCATCTCATATGCAACCCAAAATAGTTGCACACTACCATTCCTGTCTTTGTACTGAGTGCGCTGTGCTTCTAAGCTGGGTCCCTAGCCTTGCCATCAGTTATATTACTTGCAAATGCTATTTTTCTAAAGAATGTGATGGAACACTAGCAAAAAAAGGAAAACAGAAAAATTCAGACATAAACTCTAGTAGCTAAAATGAAAGAAAAACAAACAAAACAGAAAAAACTACTACATACTGAAATGCAATTGATAAATTCACTAACTCAATCCACAGTCACCCAGAGCTGAACAATATCATCTGCAAGCAAACACAATTTACTCAACATGTTGCTAGGTTGAAGGATCGAAGGAGAAGGTACAGAAAATCAAGTGTTTTGCATTTATGGGGTCTATCGGGCTGAATGTTTCTGTGTCAGGCAAGTTTTAACTTGGACTCCCTGAGTTCAGTGACTTTTTTGAGAGAGTTACTTGCCAAAGAATTGCCCATGAAAAAATAGCAAGTTACTTGCTGGACTAGGTTTTCAAAGCTGATGAGTTACTCTTTGAGTTTTTCTGTTGTACATTCATGTTTATGTTTCTTGTCAATTATTTTCCTGTGTATATGTGGTAAATATTTTGTCTGTATTCAATATTTTGACAGTTGCTGTCCATATAATGGCTTTTTTACATAACATCCCCTCCAAATTTAGTAGGCAAGATCGTTGTAACTTTCAATTTCAATCAGATCCACCATGAATTAATGTTGGTTGATAATGCTAATTGGGTAAATGGTTGGTCCGTATAAAATTTAAAGAGCTTGCACATGCAGATATCTTGTAATTACTTCAGTAGAAAAATTGTAAGTCATCCTCTAGAGGATGAAAGCTGCCTTATGCTTGTGGTATAAGCTCTTCATCTATACATATTCCTTGACTAGTAACACATGGCAAGGGTTATGTTCGAGGAATAATCTCTTAAGTGGGATGTGGGATGCTAAGAGTATGGTTAGATAATCTTTTTATCTTTTTAAATTTTGATCCCATTATATCCATGAATTTTGACTTGATCATCTCCATGAAGTTTTTAGTATTTATCCTGCTACCTTATGTTTGGGGTCACATTGCAATTCCTATTTCACTGCTACCAAAAGTAAAGTGGTTGCTATGTTGTTGGGCATGCATATCAACATACGGTGCACAAATCTACTTCTTTCCAATAGTATTGGATGCAGTAGGTTATTTTCATGGACCATGGTCACCAGGAATCTCTAGTATAGAGGCAACGACTGTGTGCACATTCCCCTAACCTCATTTTATGTTGGTTATCTTTAGATAATATAAAGACACCCTCATTCCTTTACTCACACATCCTGGTTTAAATGGCATCTCTGTCCCATATAGAAATAGTTGTACCCCTATGTCTCCAGCTACTATCAAGAATTCTGATCCAATTTTTGGGATGCCTCCAGCTATGAAGTTCTGAACATGTCCAGATTCTACTTGAGTTGGTGCTTTTAGCTATTTATCATTACTCTGAGAAGGAAGATATTGGTTGGTTGGAATTATTCAAACACTTCTTGACATTTTGGTGCTCTTTTTTTTGCAACTATGTATTTGAAATAGGTTTGTGTTTCACCTTGTTCATTGTACCAAATTCCCCTTGCTTCCCAATATTTTTAAAATGATATTTTGAACAACTTGAATAACAACAGTTGTGTTTCTTAGTGTGAGGATCTGTTTGCCTATATTGGTTGTTTTCCATTTTGTGTTGATCTTTTTTTTTCTTTGTGGTGTTGGTGGTCCCTCAAAGCAAGGTTCTAAATGTTGCTTATAGTTTATTTATGAGAGCTAATGATATGGCTTGTGTTACTGTGTTGTGGATTTTTGAGATTGCTGCTTTTCTAATTTGTAGTTTCAGTTCTTTTATGATCCTATGAATTTGATAATTTCCAGAAGTTCATGAAGTCTAGTTGTCACTTTTTCTATCACTTGACTATAATCCTTATTTTGTTGGACAAAACTCTTGTCCATTGAACATTTTAAACTAGATTTCTGATTGAGAATGTCTCTATGGTCATCTTTGATCATATGACTAGTGAATTTCCTTTTGGGTTTGATCATTTAGTAGTAAATGTGTTCTGGAAAGATGTATATTATTTATTTCTTAACAAGAAGTCGTTAAAGTTAGTGGTGGTATTGATGCAGGCAGGTAAATATGTATGGCAAACATATGGGGAGGTATATGATCAAGTGTTGAAGGTAGGAGCTGCTATGCGTGCATGTGGTGTGGAGCCGGTAGGTTCAAGAAACACTTCCATGTAGCCCAGAGAATTGTTTTCTTTTTCACAAAAAAGAATGAATACTGCATGTGGTTACCTGGACATTTTTTTCATTGATTAGATGAGTTTCAGTGGCTTCATTTTCTTTTGCCTGCTAGAATATGCTTTTGAGTATCTAATTACATACAGTTTTGATTGAGATTCATTTGGTACTGCAGGCAGCACGATGTGGAATTTATGGAATAAATTGCCCTAAATGGGTAATGCCAATGGAGGTTTGTAAGAATTGAAGATTTTTTGTTTTATTTAAATTTTTATAGTTTATTCTCCATTTGTTCAATTCACTTTATCAAAGAGTATTCAAGGGCCAAGAGTATGCTAACCTTTAATTAGGAAATAGGCAGGTAAATTTTATGTGGCTTGTTTCTGCACATTTTAGCGTTTTTCTTTCCGATGACTCCTATGGAGTACTTTTCATTTTTGGCTGCTTTTCATAAGTTTTTTGTGCCAGTAATTTTGTGAATCCTTAGTCTTCTTCGGGTTGAATAGTCAGCAATACAAATTATTTCATCATTTTACAGAGATCAAGATATCTCTGATTTTTGTTTATTGGTTTGGGACTGAGACTTGCAATGAGATACACCTCAGTAATCAATGCACATGCAAATTCTGTGACTCCACCAAACGTGCCAGGAGTGATTAAGGCTACTGCTATAAATGAATTGAAGATTAGGATACCATTATGTAGTGATATATAGTTGAGTTGTAATTTTTTTTTTTCAAATCATACAAAACAATAATAGCTTTTTGTGAATGTGAAAGATATCATGAAGTTAAATTTGGAATTAATCTTGAAAATTAGTAACTATCAATTTCCTCTTGCAGGCATGCAGTGGCCACAATATTATCTGTGTTCCTCTCTATGATACACTTGGTAAATTTATAGCTTCAAGTATTGTTGCTTGTGAATAGAAAATGGTGAAAGTTTTGTGATTGTTTTATTTTTATCTTTTTTGTAAAGAATTCATTTTGATTTCCCGTAATTGTGTGTATGTCTTTCTTCTAACTATTCATAATTAATTTCTTGGGTGTACTGAGAAAAGGAGAAAATGCTGTTGGGTACATCTTAAGCCACGCTGAAATTAGCATTGTATTTGTTCACGATATGAAGATCCCTGAAGTAAGAACACTTAAAAAAACTTTCATCCTAGAAAGACATCTAAAATCGTGTTTTCTGATTCAAATTTTTTGTTGCATGAAGTTTTCTTTGATTTTGAATTTGAAGGTAATATGATTGTCGTTTTTTGTAGTTGCTAAAGTCTATGCGTAAGGGTTCTGGAAAAGTAAAGAGTGAGTCTTTATTTCCAATTCAAAAGATTTGTGAAGTACACTTCATTATTGGCTCAAAAATGTGAAAATATAGTTTGAATACGATACAAGGTATAAAAAATTTAGCTTAAGTTGCTCATGCCTATATTTTCTTGTCCTTTATTTGGTGACTACAGCTCTGGTTTCCTTTACAAGATTTACCAGTGAACAAAAGGAAGAAGCTCGCAGCCTGGAAATCACAGTATACTCCTGGGAGGAGTTTCTAAAATTGGTTTGCTTCTATCTTTTTTTGAGTTGTTTTAACAAATTATAACACTCACTAGGTGATTTAAGTTACACATAGATAGGACATAATAGACTTCATTAAGTCTTCTATTTATTTCGTTGAGTTTTTGGTCACCGACTTTTTGAATAAACAAGATTTTCAGAACCTTGGATTTGTCAATAAAGAATTTGGAACCATCAACCATGTTAATTCCTCACCATTTCATAGTTGTCCTGACTCTCCCATTTAATTTTTTATATATTGGAAATATTTAAGATTGAGGTTGAAGAAAACACACTTATACTAAGAGGGTGGGTGAATGAGTATATGACCAACTTTTTCAATTTATAACTTTGGCAATCATAAAGCAATAACCAAAGTATCCAGACATGCAAGGTCTAATAATAGAGAGCACAAGATGCACACACGATTTTACATGAAACCCTTGCGGGAGAAAACCACGGAAAAATATTGCTTCTATAGGAAACTTCTTATAACTTGGTAGGCACGAACCCATAGGAGACACCAATCCCTTCCACTGAGCACCAACTCAGCAAGAGACACTGATCTCTTTGAGTGAGAGGCTCCAACCTCTAGATCTTGCAAACTAGAAGGCACCAACCTTCAAAATACAAAATGATTATAATGTTGTTGGATCTGCCTTAGATCCCTTCAAGGACTTCAGCAAAAATCTGCCCGCTTCTTCACAGAAATCTGCCTTGAATCTCTGCTCTCAAACCTCTACTCAGATCTGCAGTATGATCTTCAAAATATGCTCACAAATCTGCAATATCTTCACATGAATCTGCACTATGATCTTCATTTATGTTCTCTCATGAGTTCACTCCAACGAGTCTCATAAATCTGCTCAAATATTTGATAAATAATTTCTGCAATAACTCTTTCTTTCTGCTCTTTATAGACCAGTAAATCTGCTCTAAATCAGAATAATATTGCAATTGAATTGATAGTTAAAATGTCCTCCAAACTCCTTTATTTATACTCTTTCAAAATGTCTCTTCACCCAAGGGTTGCACCTCCTCAAACAGGTCGGCCAAACATGAATAATTTATTGTTATTTATTAATATTCCTTGCCCAAAGTGGGCGCACCTCTCTAGGGGGGTCGACCCCTCTTGAATACAAAATTAGTTTGCTTTTAATTTTTCAAAAACACCTCTAAATAAGGCATCTCCAAGAGGGGGTCGTCCAATTTATTTAATTTTAATTTTGTAAAATGGAAACTCCAAGTCGGCCCTTTGACATCAATGACAATCATTTTTTTAACAGAGGTAGGAAAGGCTTATACGGCTCAGAGTCCTGACTACCAGACAAGGTTGGGTTTGTCAAGAATAAACAGAAAATAAATTTTAAATTTAAATTTAAATTTCTTATTTACTTTTAAATTGCTGAGTTTTGGCCAAGTCTTTCCACCAAATCATAGTCAAAGTCAAAAAACAGCTTGCTAAGTTTTGGTTGATTACAAGTTTCAACACTTGGCTTGATGATAAAGATCATGGCTAATAGGTCACATGCTACAAAGAAAATAAAGATACTAGAAGTTTAAGGCAACAGTTCCTAGTGTTGTCAGCCATTGTCTTCTCAACATTACATCAATTCCTTTGATAGGAATTGTCCAATGTGGGATTCATAAATATTGTTCATGTTCTCCATGAACAACTCAACTTACTGAATTTTTCTTTGCTACTAAGGATGCTATTATCTGCAATCATTGCCAGAAATTTGAGAGTTGGATTCTTCAAACAATTGAGTTGGCTCACCAGTAGCGTACTGATCAAATTAGGCATGCCACCTGAATTGTCTTGTGTAATGCTCCCAATTGGGATAAACATAAATGAAACTACAACAACAAATTGAAACATGCAATTTTTTTTTGTATTTTTCTGATTTTAGAAACAAGAATGAAACTACAACAAATTGAAATTAAACTAA
>VDFB02244819.1:0-13595 GCA_007258455.2 Sequoia sempervirens | reverse complement strand
AATGATTTGATTATAATGATATGAAATATCTCAAATCATATAATTTAAAACAATAGTGTTGTGCCTTAATTTCCTTAGTAATGGTTCACACAAATGAATCTAGCTGTTTGCAAGTAGTCATTTTCAATTTTAAATTTCATCTGTTAATTTTGAAATGTCATGGTATGATGGACATCTAGCATATTCATGAGGTATATTGCATAAAGTATTTAAAAATATTTTTGTGAAAATGAGGTGCATTGGCATTATGTGTTGAAGTGGGGAGTGGATGCATGTCCATTTGTCTTTTAGTTTCTAAGGCATCAATACATTGCAAGGAGAATATTTGATTTGTAAAATGCACTATATAAATGAGAATTTGACAAGTGTCAATTTCTTAAACAATATAAGGATTGTATAGATTTAGCCTATGTACTAATAATCATAAAATGAAATACAAAAGGATTTTGTACCCTAATCAATAGCCACCACATGTCCTACATAGTCAAAGGAAGTCAATCCATCATAGTTTATGTATACACTCCAAAGAAGAAATTGCAACATGAAGATGGCCACTCTAATGTGAAGCAACTTCACATCTATTCCTTGGTAAGACTTTTGAAGGATAGTGCAATTTACTTATGCACAAAAAATTGTAGTGTGAAAGGATTTAGCGCTAAAATGAGAAAGCAACAAGTTTCTCGAGCGGGGGACACTATTAGTGATAGCGCTTAAGTCATGAATTAAAATGTGCATTAAATTTGTTATAACACACTAGGATGTAGAACCAATAAATGGTAATAAGGGACTAATAGGTAGATGGAGCAAAGGTCTTGAAGAAACAACTTAAGGGATTGGGTGACCGAAGCAAGTGATCAACAAGCAAACAAAAAATAAAGTGCAAGGGTTTCGACAAGGGTTAGGGTTTTTACACAACCCTAATAATTTATTTTTCAGTACCCTTATAAATATGACACTATAGATTTTCAAATAAATTTAATTTGCTAATGAAAATATTTAATTTATTTTAATACAAGTTTAATTCACCAAAAAATATTTTATTGGTTTTAATATAGGTTTAATTTATCAAATTTTTTTTATTGGTTTGAAACATGTTTAATTCCTCGATGGAGTTATTTTATTGGTTTGAATACAGGTTTAATCACCAACAAAAATATTTTATTGGTTTTAATACAAGTTTAATTCACCACACAAATATTTTATTGGTTTGAATACATGTTTAATTGACCAATGAAAATATTGTTTTGGTTTGAATACATGCTTAATTTTCCAATGAAGTTATTTTATTGGTTGAATAAGGGTTTAGTTCACCAATGAAAATATTTTATTGGTTTAAATACATGTTTAATTTGCCACAAAAATATCTTATTGGTTTGAATACATGTTTAATTTGCCAATGAAAATATTTTATTGGTTTGAATACATTTTAGTTTGTCAAGAAAGTTATTTTGTTGGTTTCAATAAAAGTATAATTCGTCAAGAGTTTCTACAAACTTTTAAGTGATTAAAATAGATTCGCCAATCAAATTAATATTTTTTCTCCAAAAAACAATCACCAATAAAATTAATTTTCTTTTAGAACAATGCGAGATTTTCCAGATTTTTATACCTTTTCCGAAGAGAAGTTTCTTAAATTTATCCCTATAATACACTAAATTTCTTAACTAGCATATTATCCTTGAATCACTAACCTAATTTAAATCATACTAATTCATTGAAATATCACATACATTTTAGATACTCTCATACAAATAATAAACACATCCTAAAAACTTATAATAACTTAAAAACACCCACCTATCTTAAATATCAAACTAAAGTTGGTTTGATTTTACATATTTTCTATTATTTATTGTAGATACACACATTACTTTGTTACATAACTCAAATTCCGTCTCATACTTTGTGCAACATATTAATTTCATCCAATATTTTGTTATGTACTATACAAGCTTCTTTTTGTTTGGTTCTAATTAGAATTTTAAAATATAAAATTAATTAAAAAATATTTTCTAATTATTAAAAATGATTTTTATTTAATGTCTCAATTCTATATAGCCTCTAGAAAACGATTCCATCTTAATGATTTAAGTTGCAATTTTAAACTAATTTTATCATATTGGCATTAGAAAATCATTGTTATGGATGATTAAATGATTGTAAGATGAGACCCAAAGAGAAACTACTCACTTTTTTTAATAATTTTTTATTGGAAGAAGTTTACACATTTGATACAACAAGATTTTTGCATAATTTTTTTAATTTTTTTTTGGAAAAAACAAATTTATTATGTCTTTTAAGGAAGTTATTTTAAAATAAAAAAATATACTTTTATCTCTCAATTATTAAAGCACATCAAACATATCTAGTAATTTTATTGAACAACATTTCAGATAAATATAATTGAACCAAATTCATATTAATTTTTTTGATGTAATATGTTCTAATCAATTACAATAATTGTTAAAATTTAGAGTCTCAAGTGGTAAATTGTGTGGTTGGTCGTTGCTGTTGTAATTTGTTCTTTGAAGTCATGTTTTGTTTTGTTTTCCTTAGATTTTAGTTCGTTCTGGATTGCTAGATTTTGACTATGTGAATTCTCATTCTTGACAGCCTTTGATTGCCTCTTTTATGTATTATTATTTTTGCTTGTTTCAATAAAAAAAAAAAAAAATACTAATTTTTTTTTATACATTTATAACATGACATATATTTTGAAAGGACCTAATATTTGTGCAGGTTCCAATAGTTGTGATAGCATTTGTTGATAAAATGCCCAATATTTTTAACAATATTGGACCAATAGTTGTGACTATAAAGTTGTTAGTGTTGACGATGACTACCCATAACTAGTATATATATCTTCAAAATAATCTATATAAAATACGCCCAAGATATTCAATGGTTTATTGAATAGCAAATTTAAATAGATAAAAAATTATTGTATGACTTATTAAATGGGAAAAACATTTTTTTTTGTAATTAAACAATGAAAATAGAATATTATGATATTGTCCACTTTTTAAATAATTGAAAAAATCAATAAAAAATCATGTCCAATATTAATAACTGAATAAAACTTCATAATTAAATAATTTTGCATTTTTTTTCTCTGTCCTGTCTGCTCATTCAGCTAAAAGTTTATAAACCCTTTTGGAGCGACCCGCAAAGGTCACAATTAGACATTTTAAATATGTATCTTACTCTATGCAACACGTATTTTACCCCAAAAATTTAAAATGCTTGCACCAGCCGGGAATCGAACCCGGGTCTGTACCGTGGCAGGGTACTATTCTACCACTAAACCAGTGGTGCTCTATGAAATATTTCTAAAATACAATATTTATATTCTAAAAGAAACATAGGACCACATCAAATTAATTATTAATTACAGAAATGGGAATGTTAGTAGTGCAAAGTGCAAAGTGCAAAGTGCAAAGCCGATATAATGGAAAGCGGGTATCCATGGAAATTTCAAATAATATTTTTAGATATAAATATACCTTTCTTCCGTTCTGCGAGCGTCATGACCAATACCTACATTTTTCAGCCGATTTTTAAAAACTCTAATTCCTCAATGTACTCTATGCTTCAATCTTCAATCTACATTATCTCAACAAATGAAGTGCAA
Organism: Sequoia sempervirens; assembly: GCA_007258455.2. Taxonomy (NCBI): domain Eukaryota; kingdom Viridiplantae; phylum Streptophyta; class Pinopsida; order Cupressales; family Cupressaceae; genus Sequoia; species Sequoia sempervirens. The sequence continues at coordinate 9,964 of VDFB02244819.1, read as the reverse complement.
ACCTTGGTGACGGACAAGTATGGAAAAATCTGGTATATTTTTTCATATATTCTCTTTCAAGAATTATATTTTTGTAATTAATCATCTTTTAGTGATTAGAATACTAAATATGAGCAGGCATAAATTTGAAATATGCAGAGTGCACGGGGACACGATAAATAGAACAAGGTTCATATTTTGAAGTTTAGATCCACAATCTTGTATCTTATTTTATTTAGCTCATATTCAATTTTGTAAACTTTCTTAACTTATATTGAGGTCTGTATTTAGCAGATTAATTTACAATTTAAAATATGAGTAGTGGATGTATGTACCAATATGCATTTGCTTTGAATTTAAAGTTAGCTACAAAAGTTGGATATTATATTCTGGTTGAGCACAGATTCTCAATTTGAACACAATGAAAATTTACTTGAATCCAGGCAGAAATGTCAAACACATTATTGCATAATTTGATAGACCACAAAAACACCGCGTAATACATAATATCAATATATTGCTAGCAATTAATGATTATCTCATATGACTTGAATTTCATGAGGGGGTTTGAAAATTGCTGTGTGTATTGATGATGCAGGATGCATATCTTATTTTAAAAGCTCAAGGTTGAATAATCTTCAGACGTTATTGCAATAGTATGTTCCATCTCTAGTCTAGCTCTAATGTTCACTACGCTTTTCCAGTAGATTAGGTAATTTTGATTTGTAAAAAGGGATAACCAATTTAATGAAATGCTCTGAACATCTAAAGGGAATGAAACGCATAAAAACTAACTTGATTTGTAAATAATCCTCTCCTATTGACAATCAAATAATAAGAAGGTTTGGAAGATTGCATCCCATAGACAACAACATAATTCAGACCTTAATTCATGACTGTATACACATATGCTTTGAATTAAATAACATAAAGAATACAATATAGGTCAGAATGAAAAGCCGTAATAAGAAAGAAGTTTGGTGCAAGCAATGTTACAACTGAAAAGCAACATTCTTCCAATACGCAACAACAACACATGGTAGCACAACTGCATATAGTATGCTTTGATGGATTGCCAAACCTTGTTTGAAATCTCCCATTTTGGCATAGGAAGGAGGAGCCGGGCTTAACTGGCACACTCTAAGAGTACACTCCCTTAGGTGGCATGGCCTGTGGGTCCCATGAAGTGCCATTGACATTCTCTATCATTTCCACATTTCTGTTTTCTCCAGATTCCGTCTCATAAACATTCTTGCACTTCTGTTTTCATGTTAGTTCCCAGGGGATTAAATATGGTGGAATAAACTACTATGAATACCCTGTATCGTATGAAGGAAAATTGAAGCAAGGATTTTAAGAAGAAAACTATTATTTAAGCTTATCCTAAAATTGCATTTATTAATTATTCTTAACAGACAAATTAGGTGTAACGGTAGTTTAATTAGAGCCAATAATTATGTTTTACTACCTTCTTTATTAAAGTGTGTAATAAAGCTTGTATTATAATTTAAAATATTTAATAATAAATATATAATGAAGGATTACTTATCTAGCAATGTTAATATAATTTATTTTAATTATTAAATAAAATAGATATAAACATAATCTATATTTATTTAAAAAATATTTAAAAATAATATTAATTATAAAAGTTTTAAGTAAATGAAAAAATATAATATAATTTTTAAGTAAATAAAAAAATTAATAATTTTTAAATAGTTTTAATTTTTTAAACATTTTATTGTGTTTCAATTTTTATATATGATCATGACATATAAAATAGCTCTTAAATAAATAACACGAAAACATGTATAAATGGAAAGCATAAATCTATTTTTGGACAATGTTTTGGTAGATATGTATTTTGATAAATGCCATATTCTAATATAAATTTAGACACATTTACATAGATTTTACCTCACTTTTATCTACACAACATCTCACTTAATGTTCTCATACATTTGATCTATCCTTCTAATTATCCATAATAATATATGCATTGATTCTCAAACTCAATGTTTATCATGATCTATTCCATCTATCTTATCCTAGGTCAAGTCCATAATCATAGGGTGATCCGCATAAGAATGAACTCAACTTTCCTAAATTCAAATTGGCCTATTTCCCCCTTTTCCTTTCTCACCAAAAGTTGTGTGTGTGTGGGTGCCTATGTAAATTATTATGTACTAGTATAAAAAGATTTGTTTCCATTCATTTCAGACAACACACACATTCAATTATCTCTCATTCTAGGAGGATTTACAAGGTCAATGAATAATAATGCATTTAGATTTTGTGCTTAAAAAGGAGTGGCAAGTCTAATTTCTAACTAAATTATCTATTGTAATTCATTAAATTAACATCCTTAATTGGCTTGGAATAACAAAAAATAATGATATTCCATCAATTTGGAGATTTTTTTCAAGAGATAAATGGTTAAAAGGGAAAATTATAAAAATGTATATGAAAGAGAAGTTTCCAAACAAATTTGTAAAAGGTTTCTTAAATGTAAATATATATATGTTTTTTTATTAATGGGTCCATTCTCTTGTTCGAAAATAAAATTTTAAAATTTTAAAATATGATTATAAGGTGTATCATTTCATCATGCATTTATATATCTATTGAACGTGTATTTTCATGTCCTCTTTTTATAAGTTCGCTTTTTTGTGTCTTTTTTACATAGCTTCTTTATATAAATCTAGTTTGATGTGATCTCTTAAGTTTTCTATTATATTTTCAATACACTCAAAGTCATCAATATATACTTCTTAATTAACATTTTTCCTCAATGTATGCATGGCTAAATTATTAAAATAAATTAAATTGTGCATTATTGAAGTATTCAATTTACAAATCACACAAGTTTTGCAAGTCAAACTATGATATTCTTTGTAATTGAAGGGATAAAAGTGTATATTATAGAACTTACACCTTTTTCTATACCATTTTTCACATACATCATAAATACTCAGTGATCCATTTAGTGCACAACACCCATTAGTAATCTACCATTATAAACCACCTCAATATTTTCCATTGCACAATCCAAAAAATTTAGCCTCCTTGGACTAGATTGTTTTGTGGGATATTGTCTACCAACTTTAAATTCACCTTTTTCTTCCCCAAAAGTCAAACCTTTCACAAAATATTCATAAGCATATTGGATCGCATGCCATATATTTCCAATTAATGACCATGGACATGTATTTAAGGAAATTTCTTATGACACATCAATCCATCTACCAATGAATCAATCACAAAAGATAAAATATAGATTGAAAAAGTATTCAAAAGTTAATTCTTTATACTACACTAGTCCACTAGCACGTCATATTTTTCATTTGCATACCTTATTCTATTTTGTGTTCTTGAATTTCATCAATGGTAGCCAAAGAATCATCTTGGAATAAGTCCTACCATACTTCTAAGCATGACCAAAATCAAAATAAGTACAAAAGATAGAGGTAAGTAAGGTTTGAAGACTTGCATCAACAAAGGACTAAGCCACAAAGTGACCTTCAACTCTAAGATTCAATTTCTTTGTTGCACAAAAATTTTACATTCATTGCCTTTGCTTCTCCAAATTCTTCTCTTTAATGTATTGAATGGATGCTCCATGATCTGTCTTCATCTATGTGTTCAATTTCTTACTTTCACAAATTTTCCTCATTCATTCCCTTTTCTTTGTATTTTCAATTTCATCCTCTTCTGATGTTTTTCTTTGGTTGTTTCCTTATCATGATGTTTAATTCTAAATCAATCATGAATAATGCATGGAGTTAGTTGAATCATTGTATGATAAAGCATCAAACCACAACCAAACAAAAAGGTACCTATATTTATATTTATATTTGTATGTTTTTGTCCATGTCTTAACATTGTCTTCCTCTATCATGTGGCCTTCTCTTTTTCTTTTAATTTTTTTATGATTATCCTAACTTAGGTACCTATATTACTTATTGAATTCCCAATCTTTGAAATATGCACATACCTGTGTATTATCTCTTATTTTATGTGCACCCTTACTTTCTTCTATATTATTTTCCCTCTAAAATTGTTCCCAAAAATGTTGCTCAAAACCCCTATGGTCACCAAAATCAACATTTTACTTGTTGGGAGTGATGAAGTACCAAGTTGACTTGTCAAAACCCTACTCAAATCCTCTTCCCTATGTTGTATATCATTAAATATTCCTAGAGGGGATAGTGAAAATTACCAAATTCAAACCTTCCCTATGAACATAAGATTATCAATTTATATAGCATTTTCAATTTTACCTCAACATATGACATCACTAGTTCCAAAGTTTGAGGAAAACCATATATTTCATGATCATAATTACAATATATACAATAAAAGGAACCATTGACATATTACATTTGTAGATAATAGCCCATGCAATTCACAAATAAGCATTAACTAAGGTCAATGGAATATGTTGATGGAGAACATTAATACACAACACAATTTTTTATGCTAAATTTTTTTAGGATTCTTAGATTGAGCTAAAAGTTTTATCCTAGCATTCAAATATGTAGGGTGACAAGTTGTCTCCATTTATTTTTTACTTTACAACTATTGAAGATTATTTATTTAATTATTTAGTCAAGAGTTATTTATATTTATAATTTTTTTTTTAATTGAAATAACTCTTATAAAGAACTCTCAAAAAAATGAAATAACAACAATCAATATTTGCTAATAATACTTTTAATTGATTAGTGTGAATTATAATTTCTAACATTTGTAACAAAAAATAATTAATAACACTTACTAAAATGATTTGTGAAAAAAAAATTATTAAATGAAAAATAAAAATAACATACAAATATAAACAACTTTCAAAATATTATAGTTCATAAAAGCATTCTCCTGGACAAAATATTTCTATAGTCCATGTTAATGAACATGAATTGTAAGCAAATTTATGATATTCAAATTTAATATCATTTTATTTCTCTCTTATTTGTTCATAAAAAAATATTTGAATTTTATTAAATTGAAAATGTTAAACAATAATGATTCTCCCCATTAGAACCACGTACTTTTACCTCTAGAGTCTAAATAAAATAATTGATATAAAGTGTCATGCCACACAACTAAATATTTAAAAAAATTAGAACTATCTAAGAATTATTTAATCTTTTATTTATTTAAGAACTATTTTATATGTCATGATCATATATAAAAATTGAAACACAATTAAATGTTTAAAACAATTAAAATTATTTAAAAATTATTAAATTTTTTATTTACGTAAGAAATATTTTATATTTTTTCATTTACTTAATTTTTTTTTATAATTGTTATTTTTTAAAAATAAATATAGATTATTTTTATTCTATAACATTGTTATAATCCAACTTTCATTTATATATTATTAAATATTTTAAAATTAATTATTTAAAATTTTATATTATAATATGTTTCTTTTATTTAGTTCTAATTGCCACCATTACAACTAATCTATCTCTCAAGAATAATTAATAAATGCAATTTTAGGACAAGCTTAAATAAATGTTTTCTTGTTAAACTCCTGAGGTTCAATTTTCCTTCATGCAGGGTATTCATAGTAGTTTATTCCACCATATTTAATCCCCTAGGAATGTGGGAGTAAAATGAATTACTACCGAAATGAAAATAACTAACATGAAAAAGCACGAGAATGTTGCCATGAGAACGGAACTGACAAAAACAGAAATGTGGAATGATAGAGAACGAAAAATGTCACTTCATGGGACTCCAGGTAAGGCCACCTATGGGAGCAAATTTAGAGTGGTGCCGGTTGCCGTACCGCAGGGGAGGATAGTGGTGAAGGTTGTGGAATTTGGTTTTACACCTGCCAATTGCATTCGCCTGAAAGTTTCTAAAGCCTTTTCAAGAAACCATTTTGTACATATCTTGCAATCAGTGCAGTCGACGAAATGACATTAGTTTCAGGTATTCTGGCAAATAGTTCATGTGCCTTGTTAATGCCTTGTCTGACAACTCCCATTTTGACATAGGCAGGGAGGATGGTAGCAAATGTTGCAGAATTTGGCTTTAAACTGTTAATTTTGGATGCTAAAATGATAGATGATGAATTCATTCTTATGTAGAATTGAAATTAGTTATAAAGATGAGCATCCTCAGATACTCCAAAAGATGACCATTGAGGACAAGAAAAGAAAGCAGAGAACTCACCATCCCTTCCAAAAGCCATCTTCTGTGGACTGCGCTTTGGGTGGGTGTCCTCCTTGGGGAGGGTAACCCTTGTGAGGATATCCAGCTGGAGGATAGCCCTAATGTGGTTTCCATTAAAACTGAAACTTACATAACTTTTATTAACAGGTTGAACACGCGAATTTCAAAAAGAAATTAATGTGGAATACCTTGTGCAGGAGGAGCTCCAACAGGGGTGGGTCGGTGAATGTAATAACTCATTCTCATCAACCTAGAAAAACAAGTAGGAAAGGATGCAAATAATAGACATCCTCACACAATGAAATGAAATTCAGAAGACTCTTATGGAAAGGCTACCTGGATCTCCCTTATATAAGAATGCTGATGGAGGAGTTTCTAAGTAAAAGCTAGCGTAACGAATCCCTGGTTTACCTCTTTCTCAAACTTCCTCTCTTCTCCATTCTCAAATGGTAAGAATTGTAATTGAAGACATTAAATCACAATAATGTAAAAACAAATATACATTCAAATATGAAACCATAACATAAGGATTTCCAGTGCATTCAATTAGCATTATGCAACATAGATCTACATTTCAAATCATAAGGATTGTAATTCCAAAAAATGCTATGACAATCTGGAAATGAGTTTGTGGGTTAGAAGTAAATATTGTTACAAAAGTCAAGTTGTAAATGACAAAATAACAACTATTTGTATTAGGACATTATCCTGAGAAAATTCGAAGTTCAACCTTAGGGAGTGCAATGTCCAATCACTTCCTATTTTTTCACATGAGCATATAATAAAGATAAAAACTCAGAATAGTACATCAACAGAGATTTCAAATGGAATCAAGAAGAAATACTTTAGGTTGTTGGCAGTCTTGTTTGATAGACTCAAGAAAAAAAAAGATCGTTTGATGAATAGACAATCAACTATTCAAGCACAGAGGAGAAGATGAAAATGTTTCCTTAAGAGTGACCCTAAAACTATTATTAGGGAGTTGTAGCTTCCTTGGGTTGTAGCCTTAAATCAAAGTTGTAACTGTTTCATAATTGTGAGGTTAGATTTAGACAACAAATCCAAACAATATTTCTCATCGCGGTTTTTCCCCTGAAGGAGTTTTCCATGTATACTGGTGTCAACTGTGTTCTTGTGTGGATGCTTATCTTCTTCCCTATTTTTGATTAAGTAGATGAATGCTTTACAATTTTAACTTAGATTCAACAGTTAAATATTGAGATTGAAATTTGAAGTATATTGATTCACCCCCCTCAATGTTCTGGTGTGTTTAACACAATCACCATATTTTCTGAGCTAGCCAAAAAATATGTCACTGATTTTTCCTACGACATTGAACATGACATCACCATGATGTACCTTCAAAACAAAAAATAAAAGAGTGGTGAAAGCTTTGCCTCTTTCTTACAAATATAGAAACATCTTGCTAGTTTCTTTACATGGTTTGGATACTTGAAAAATAACTTGTAACTATATTTGGCCAAAACTTAAATTCTGAAATGGGATTTCATTTATAAGTGCAATGTGCTCACTCCTTTGATGAACTAATAGAAAAATGATTTTCCATAGAGAAACAACTTATTGCCAAAGGAATGGTAAATATTTATAATTAATCTAGTGATAAATCCTATTTTTAGAACAAGAACAAAAAAATAGTTAATGATGGTGTCATTGATTCCAAACATGTCCAAAACATCCAAATACCTCCACCATAATCATCTAAAAATCATCAAGCTCCCCAACACAATGGGGTTAACCCTAAAGGTTAACCTAAATGACACATTAGACATGAATACACTCCCTTTGGTGAACCTATCAAATTAGTCATCCAAAAGCTAGTCCAAGGCAACATGATCCAACTTCTAGCTATAAAACCCCTTGGTCCATATGTGTCTAAGCCCTCTTGGCATAAAAAATAAAATTTGTGAATATCATTGCATCCATGGACATAAAACATCCTCTTGCATGAGACTCAATAATTCCATCCAAGATCTCATCGATCAAGGAGAAATAACCATTGAAGACCTTCAAAAGTCTCCCAATGAACAACTGGGTATATACATGAAATTGTTCCCTCAACATAATGATGGTAAAGCTTCTGAATCTTCTAATGCAACACCCTATACCTACAACAATAATATCTAATATGATTTTTTTATTGGTTGTATTAAACAAAGTCCTTCTCAAGTAGCCATTATTTTCATCAAAGCAATTGATTGTGTTGTCACTACATGACATGGTCAAGTCACCATCCAAGCATCTTCACCCTCCTCTCTATCTACAATCAAATACAACATCCTTGACCACTTGAAAAAAACATCAACAAAAATATCTATCCTTGAGATACTTAGAACATCCCCCATCCACAAAGAGCTTCTCGAAAAAGTACTTCAAGAATGTTGTGTCCCTAATAACATTAACCTTGACCAATTTCAAGCCATGATAGGACACTTATCTTCTCTACAATACCTTACATTTACCACTAATTATTTTCCTTCCATTGATCTATCTCACAACAAACCTCTATATCTTGAAGCTCATACCTATAAAACCACAATCAAGCATGTCCTAGTAGATGGTGGATCAAGACTTAATCTTTGGAGCTTGAATCTAATCAAACAATTGAGATATTTTGATGATGTTGTTGGTCCTCAAATGAATATTACCATAAAATCCTATGACGAGGGCAATAATGAATCCAAATGTTTCATAAAGCTACTGATCTAGGTTGGACCAACTACTATTGAAACTACTTGTCAGCTTCTAGACCTTGATCTCGCATACAACATCCTTCTTCATTGTCCATGGATCCATTCCATACAAGTTATTCCATCCACATATCATCAATGCCTCAAGTTCCTTCACAATGGGCTTGAAGTGATTGTCCTTACTAATCAAAATCCCTTTCAATATTGCAAGTTATTAGAAAGTAGTCGTGGTGCTTCATAGCATTTCCCAACCAATACCACAACATTACCTTCCTCACACATGCATCCTTCATCACTTTTGACTTCATCCACCTCTCACACCAATATGAAGATCAAGGCTAAAACAAAAGACATTGGAATTAGAGAATATGAGTTACATTCCTTCCACATTGAGCATCAAGGGTTAGGGTATGAACCACTGATATTGTATATACTAAGACTAATTGCAATTCCACTAAAGTCATGCAAGCATCCTTTGATATTAAAAATATTGATAAGGATACCCACAATGACTCCATAAAATATGTAGCTAACCTATTACAAGAATCACATCCTCACCATACCATCCAACTCATCCACTTTCACCCATTTCCTAGACTTGGATCGACAAGTGTTGCCTATTAATGATGCATCTAAAAGAAACAAGTCTATCAATAAAAATACAAAAATCAAAAAGCCTTTACCAATCAGTGTAATAACCTATTCCAAATTATTACTTAATTTATATTATTGCAAATGACATATGAATATATTCAAATTAAAAAGATGTAACTAAGTAGCTATTGTCAATCATAGCAACACATGTCTAATTAAAATGAGTCAAATATGTATATATATTCAATTTCAATGTCAATTACAATATCCAAGTTGGCTTGGCTCATAGGCCACAAAGTCAATACAATGTAATAATATTACATCAAGGTTACATCATGGACTAAGATAGTCTTGTAAACATCTAAGGTTCCTCTTGACACTCGCCTCCACTGGTGGACGAGAACATGGTTGAAGCGCTTTACCACCCAACCACAAAGCTTACACTTCCCCGAAATTCTTCCAACTTGAAGAATTAGCCGACCCTGCATGGAAAGTTT